>JAJQOW010000358.1:0-125889 GCA_037975125.1 Latrodectus hesperus | reverse complement strand
ATTGATATTAAATTCGTTGTCAGTCGGGATCTCTCATCTCGGAATTTCAAATGTCTTAACAAGCAATTACAGCATGTATTTTTTATTGCATTTACATTAGAGGTTATGCAGTGTTTTCTGAACAAAAAACTGCTTGTTTAATCTGGAATTTTATGAGTATACATCAATAGAGACATCTTATGAGGAAGAGTTAAATATAAAGAATCACACACAATATAGTTCCTTAACATTCATTAACATATAGTTCCTTACATTTCGTTAGGACGAATGTGAGGCCCCAATGATTCACCTTGCATTCCTGGCGAGCTAGCCTAGTGTACATGTGATGCAGATATGCATTTTAAGCTGAAACAATTTTTTAATAACCACTAGATGCCCTCTGTGACCATTATATTAAACTGAACGTAGTTTTAGTATTCTGACCTTCAGATTTTACATATTCTGGCTGATTTTGGTACTTTACTCATCACCTGTGACTGGGCAGGAGTGGAGGAATCGTAATGTAAACAAGCTCTGCCCTTTAACTTTCCACATGATACTCCCTTCTGATAACTCTCCAAATACTATTTTTTTGTTTTGTTTTCGCTACTACGAGGGGTCTTTGATGGTTTCAGCTTGAGTTTTATAACAGTTTGTATTGTTTTCAGATATATTATGCGCACTTCTCTTGTTATTTCGGAAACCCTTGACTCTAGATTATTATGACGAGGAAGCATTGTTTATCAGATGATAAATATACTATATATATAGAGATATGATATAGAGATTGATTTCAAAATTCCCGTATATCTCAAGATATGCCCAATGAATATACAGATAAATGGTTTCATTTAGTAGTAACATTTTATTGTATAAAATGTATTTTAGGAGAAAATTTAGTTTTCGTGTGGTGTGCCCATATGGTGCGGGTGATTTCTGATTCTCACTTAGAATGATTTCAAAATTCCCGTATATCTCAAGAAATGCCAAATGGATATACAAATAAATAGCTTCATTTAGTAGAAAATTACATTCCTAGACTAACTGTGGTATTCATTTTATTGTATATAATATATTTGAGGAGAAAAGTGAGTTTCGTGTAGTTCGCCCATATGGTGCGGGTGACTTCTGATTCTCGTTAGAATGATTTCGAAATTCCCGTATATCTCAAGAAAAGCCCAATGGACATACAAATAAATTGTTTCATTTACTAGAAAATTACATTCTTAGACTAGCTGTTGTATTCATTTTATTACATAAAATATAATTTAGGAGATGGCAACTGTAAAAATATTGTGCAAAGTAATAAACTATTTATAACTTATATAATTCCTGAAAACAAATTTTTCAATTATATTCATAAAACTTCATATGAGAAATATTTGTTAATTACTGAAAGTAAAACAAAGTGTAATAAAATTTAAATACGAATTATGCTTTGCGCTCTTAAAAATGAATATATTTTGACCTAAAAAAATATCAATTTCCAGAGTAACAACCATATACTGAAAAAATATTTTATTACTGAAACTTATTGTTTCTGAGTGTGTTAATAAGTCTAATTTATTTTATCAATGCAAATTAGTACTGGTTTGTCTTAGTTTTTATTACAAAATCTCTCTTTTCTTAATAGCGAAAATGCAAACATTTTTTGTCTGATTTTTGCTTCCTAAAAATTTTTTAAACCAACTTATTTCATTATAGGTTTCTGTTATAAAGTTTAAATATATGAAAATTATTGCCCTATAAGAGCACTATGAGCTGTAATTTATTTATGAAATATAAGGAAAATGATAAAAATTAATCTAAAGTGGATCAGAATAAAATAATTTTATATTGATTCTTTATACTAAATTATGAAAAGAAGTCAGTAAATTTTCAAATTAAACTACAAAAAATGTTTTTTGAATAATTTTATTCAATAACTGAATTTGCATATTAAAGATCAATAATTAATAAATAAGTATGGAACTGTCTTTTATCTTATTACCTGATAACCCCGTTAAAATGAAAATTATGGTCACAGCTTGCAAAAAAAAAAAAAAAAAAAAAAAAACGGTAAAAGTTTGTGATTTTTTCAGTAGCCAAATAAATTAGCCAAAAGTGATTAATTAATTTCTACATTCAGTTTGGTGCTGTTGCCATGTCTTGATGGAATTAATTCATTACTGCACGTGTATCGACACTTAGCTTACTGAAAATATCAAGCAAAGGCTGTTGCATTACATATTTGTGTATATTCGCATTTGAATTTTTATATATATATCCAATTTTATCAAGAGAAATAATTAACAATTTTTCATAGCGAATTTATATGTTTCAGTGTGCTATTTTTATCTAAAAAGCAAATTTATACGATTGAAAAGTTGCACAAATCTTTAATGGTTTATATAAATTTTTCTGGCTAAAATTTTATAATTTTAGTCATTTTGATTTTTATATTTTAAATGACAAGATCAAATATTATTTTAATGTTTTCAAAAAAATGTTCAACTCAATTCATCTAAAATGGGATTGACTGTTTGAAGAGCAATATTTTGATCGCAGTCTACACAGACACACTGCTTTGAATATTCTCAGACCTGTATAATGAAACTTCACTTCCACAATTGTGTTACCAATTTGAGAGATAGATGTGCTATTGAAAATACTAATAGATGAGAATTAATTATTTAAAAGATTAAAGAGTTTAAAATATAATAAGAAATAATTAAAAACACATTCACTAAAACCTTTCATTTTTAGTAAATGTTTTAATTATGGAACTGATATCCGAGAATAAATAAAATTAACTCTTATCAATAATTGCTTCTGTTTTAACAGTTGCAAAATAGTTTTAATTATAAACAACTTAAGTACATTCGAAAATTAATGTATGGTAATGCTAACATAAATTCATTTTTCATATGTTTTCATACAAATATTTCTGAAATTATTAAAATGAAAATTTGCAACTTTTAATCAATAAATTTCTATTAATTGTTTGAATTAAAATATTGAACAATATGTAATCATAGACCATTTACCAGTAACCGACAAAGGATCATAATCTGAACAATGTGTTATGTGTATCATTGTTTTAAATATAAATAAACTGCTTATTAATATAGGTCTCAAAGATACATTGTTGCTTACAACAATGAAAATATTCTTTCATTACAACATATATTTTATTTCAATTGCAAGTAAAACCTCCGACTTTAAAGTTTAAAACGTCTTGACGAAATTTATACAATAGAAAATAAACTTTACAAACACAAGTGCATTTTCTTTCCCAATTGCAACGCTAACTCATACAATAGCTAGGTAAATATTGACAATAATGGCAACCATCATAAAAACAAAAAAGTATAATAAGAAGAAACTTGTTCCAGCAATAAAATCCTCGAAAAATAGAAATTCGGCCAAAAAACAATTAAAAAAACCCAATTACGTCCAAAATTCTGACAATCTTCCTACAGAACAACCTCAAAAAATAGCCCGAGTTTTGTACACGATTTCAGAAGAAGATGAAGACATACTTGAAATTAACCAAGAAGAAGAAATCCTCAAAAATGAAACAGAAACCAAATTTAGCTCAGTACAATTTTCAACAACAGGTGAGAAAAATACATTTTTGTATTTACAGTAATTAGGTTTATATCAGAAATATAGTATATTTTTAATAATAATTTCATATTAATATAGACTAATAATTTATTATTAGTTATTAATAATTATTTTTCTCTAATAGTCTACTACAATTTTATTCTTTATCACTTCTTTTTTTATAACTATAAAGTAAAAGCAACTTGAAAAGGAACGAAGGGTGATTGTGGGAGATAGTATAATAACATTTTCAAATATATTTTTATTTACAATTATAAATGATATACATCTACATAGAATCCCGATTATAAGTTTGAAAATGTGTAGCATAAATTGTTATTACAAAAAAGGGCACTGGTGTCTTATTATCCAGAATGCCAAATTTTGTGCTTAAAAAAGTGAAAAATAATTCAATACGTAGCACCAATATATCCAAGTTTTAAACAATTGCTTTATTAATTTCAGAATAATTATCTGGGATATTGGTATTACTATAAATTTACCTAGAAATTATTCAGTAATATATTTTTATTATAAATCAATGACAGATAATGAATATATTGGATAGAAAAAAAGCAGAATATTTTTAACAAATAAGTTGTCCCTTTTATTGTACAATTGATTTCGAAAACGAAGGGATATTATTTTCTATTTTATTTTTAATTATAAAATAGCTAAATATTAACTATTTGTTAAGTTGCTTCCGTAATTATTTCAATTTGTGGAACTGTTAATTTTTAATTTAAGTTTTTGTTTGCTTTAGAAAATGTTTTTTCGGAGAATTACGTACTATGTAAATTTTTAAGTAGCTTTCTAAAACATTAATGTGTTGTTCTTTTATTTTTACAGAAGACAAATTCCTACAATATTTTCCCTTGGACAATAAAAGCATTACAGCAGAATTAGAAAATAGTACTTCCGATTCAAAATCCCACTTTATAAAATCCAGATTTTTCAAAACAGCAGCCATCTGCATAGCAGGAAGCTTCACAATATTTGCTATTTATAAATTAATCACAAAATGTAAAATTAATAACTAGTTTTTTTTCTTAACTTTAATCAGCTTTTAAGAACTTATCGGCTTCCAAGATTGCATCCTTGCTTTTGTTAGTAAGCGGACTGCAGTTTGACTTCTGTGAAGGTGTGTGAGCTTGCTACCACCTGAAGCACCCACGTCCGCCCACTTTGTGCGGACCACACATTCTTCCACGCCTGGCTCCCGTGCTGCAAGAAGGCACAACTGAAGACTGCGCACGCTGCAACACCACCCGCACCACCCACTCTCCCCTACTTTGGGCGAGATGCGCAGCTTCCACAAGACATCAACTTCAACACAAGGAAAAGAGCGAAGTAAAAACTGCCTTAAATTCTGCTGATTTTTCAGTTCCACAAAAGAAAATGGGTGCAATCTTGGAAGCTGAAAAGTTTAATTTCAATAATTTTTTTAAATTTATTCTCCATTTTTATAACCTACAATAGCATTATTCTAAGTGGCAGGACATCTCATTTATAAGCTAGAAAAAACACTGATTCAAGTTTCAAAAATAATATATAAAAAACCCCATTATTTACAGAACTTAATATAAAACATTTTCAAAACAATAAAATTGCACTATAATAAAAAAGGATCAGCATTGGGAAGAAATGCACAATTTAATTCATTTCAAGAAATGCGACTTACAAATTGATTGATACAGCAAGCTTATTTAATAGCAGGTACAGCATATGCATCAGCTTCAGATGTGTTCAACAGATTATTACAGATGAAGTAGATATATTTATTATATTCTGGATAACAAAATTTAATATATTGATTTTTTTCGGCTCAAAATTTTTATATTTAATATTTATGAATAAATTAAGTTAGCTCAGCGTATGTTGTAATTATTTATTGTTTATATTTAATTAATTTTCCTCTTTTTTAAAAATTTGGTTAAGAAAAGGTATGTAAAACTTTTCCTAAATACATGAAATAATTTGGTGAATGAATGTGTTTACAACTTGTTAATTTTAGAAATTTAAATTAATTGCCTAAACTATGACGAGGTACAGCTAACTAATGAGATAAATTTAAATACATCAGTGATTTAAAATAGCGAAATAAAGATTAATGGCGCTTAAAATAAAGACTTATATGTTTACACTTATACCGATGTAGTACAAATACATTAAAAATTACTGGTAATTAATTAATTATTTTATTTTTCAATAAGAAAAGTAAGTTAAAGAGAATAATTAATTCCTGTTAGTTTAATAACACTTTATTCTCATTTCATTTAATAATTTTCAATAAAAATTTTATATGAATTCATAGAAATGGGATTGAAGATGCGATTTTAAAGGAAAAAAACATTGCAGTACTTATTACATTTGCATTGTATTAATTGTCATGGTACATTAAGAATTAAAAAAACCTGCGGAATTCTCTATATTAGAGTTATCGTTATGCAAATAAAACTTTTTGCCACAAAATATCATGTCCAAATTTATGCATTTTAATGAGTATCATAAAATGCATAAATTTAATTCTGCATATATAAAATTCTAAATATAATTCTTCATATGGACGTTTGATAGAAAACAAATTGAGTGATACCAAGGAAACAGTAACACATAAAATTTTCCCTTCTAATATTACACCTGAACTTTAACCAATAAACTGTGAACATCTGCATCATTCTTAATCATGAAGTTTGCTCAAAAGCATATTTTCTTAATAAGCAATGAAGTTTTATTTTAAATAATGAATAACTCAGCACTGTTAACAGTAATGTCTGAATTCCTGGAATATATAGTAATATGTATCATTCCCTGAATCCTAAAGCTTACCTTAATTCCAATATCAACTTCGTTTTACTTAATTTATTTCAGCATTGCAAACAAAATTAAAAACACTAGAAGCTGTGTAGAAAAAAGTTTAGAAATTTTAGTCTTTGTTTCTTGTGAAGATGACATTAAAAGAAAATGTGTTGTTGAAAAATAAGTTTTTTTTTTCAAACTATAGAAAATAATTCTGCAAACTGATATGGTTGATATTTTGTTCACAAGTGAAACATTTTGGTGAATTCGAAGTGATTTCCATGGTCCATAAGGATTCCGATACATCTTTCACCACCTTTCTGATTCTGCCCTACAACCTAGTCACAATAAGATCGGCTTTTAATCAAGCTCGGAACTTTCAGTCTGAATTCCGAATAAATCAAGAAACGTATGCACTAGGCAGGAATGATTGTTCCAAAATAGCTGGTCAGTGGATGAGTGGTTAGCGCCCCTGCCTCTTGGGCTGTTATTGTGGTCGCAAAAGCATGCTTCTCTGCACTGAGTTGGGCTCTAACAGTGAGATAAAAGCGGCCAGTTGGAGTCTTCATGATTTTGAAGTAGTGACCTAGCAAGAGACCCCCAATATTCATAGTGACAACACCAGAGGGATAATTTCATTTGGAGGACATTGTGGCCACACCCAGTTTTAACATGCTCCAGCATCCGTTAGCAAACACGATGAACCTTCGAATAAGATCAAGATTCGAACTCACTACCTTCCGCTAATAAGAACGGCGTCCAAACCAGCAAGGCCACCACAGCCTCACCTCTTAGGCTGTTGGAAGCGGGATCGAATCCCGGTTTGGGTATGAATGTTCCTTTTAGTGTTGCCTTGTCATTTCGACTGGGATGAGGAACGAATGTGGCCCACCCCTTAAAAGGGTTTGTAGTGGAATGACAAATATAATGCTAAACGCTTCCGTGATTTGTCTCACTGGATAAGCATAAATTAGTGTCATTTTCCTACCTCGTGACAAAGGGTTGGTCACTAAGATCCAAACTCGCGTTGGAACTAAAATATCTTAAAGAATTTTATCAAAAATGTACTTATTAAAACGTGCCGCTTTCAAAAAGAGTCTGATTGAAATGTAATATTTTAAAACAAAATAAGCAAAATGTCTCAAATTGGAAAACTAATTTTATTTTAAATCAAATAATACTTCCTAAACACATATTTGGAAATTATATTTCTTGAAATTGCGGATCTAACATTTTTAGTGACTTACATTTTGTATAGAATAATATTATGTATATAATATTTGAAAATAATTTCTTTTTATAAAATTAATTTAAAATAATCTTATTTTATTTTGATTTCATAACCATATTTCACTTATACAGAATTGATAAAAGCGAAAATAATTTAAATGGTTGTTTTTTAAATTCATTTTTTTATTTCATACATTAGGAAAATAATAGACATTCATTGAAATAATTTTTTAAAAAATGATATTTTAAAAGTAAAAATGAGTAATCAACTAAAAGTTAAGGAAATATTCTTTTTTAATTACTTAAATTTATAAAGTAAATGATTATATCATTGCACGGTTAATGCTGTTTACTTAAAATACATATGCCTTCAAGTATATAAAAATAAGTTGATTGCAAATAAACACTATGTTATATTAAGGATTATAAAGCGAAACGTTTTCCGTGACAAATGTTTAAGTATTTCTTATAAAATACTAAATTTAGATAGAATTCTTAATATATTTGGATAAAAGTAAATTGTGCTGATGAAATATAATATTTAACTTATTTCCTGAAACAAAAACAAAAAAAACTCTGATGTATTAAATTGTTTATTCTCCAGAAATTTTTTCCTTGAGTCAATATTGCTAACGTATTTACCACTAAATCACCAAGCACAAATAAAATCTACGGCCATGAATCGATGGTCATCACCTACATGCATTATTTCCTATTATTCTCATTACTTCCATTCCTATTATAAAATTTCCTTATGTCGCAGTTTTAAGTGTGAATAGTTGACAGATGTTCTCTGACTTCATCTATAGAGGGCGCTATTAAGATATTTCAGTTTTGTGCCACTCGTTTCTTAATTGATCTGTATTTGTCATTATGTCACACAAACTCAAATGTCCTGCTGTAAGATTTCACCAGTAATCATTAATGGATATAAATTTAGGTAGAAGGTTCTGGGTTCCATTCTCGGATACCTCACAATACGCGTCACATTTAGCACATCTGCATGGCGTATGCATGTTTAGTACAACTGAAAGTAAAATTAGCTTTCTATTTTAAAATTACCTTGATGTCACAGTTTTAAGTGTGAATAAATGACAGCATGTACTCTGACTTCATCTATAGATGGCGCTATTGACATATTCCAGTTTGGTGCCACTCGTTTCTTAATTATCTGCATTTGTCATTACGTCACACAAATGCAAATGTCCTGCAGTAAGATTTCGCCAGTTATAGCATTAATGTATAAATAATTTATGTAGAAAGTTCATTTTTAATAATTGTAAAGAATATAGTAACATCTATTAATCATTTCTAAAAATTGCAAATAGCCATTAGAAAAAAATAATTTTTCATATAGCGTTAAATGTTAATAAATACTTAAAGGTAATAACCATTTCAAATTATGGAAAAATTAGTTACTTTTTATTTATCTATTAGACATAAACTAGTATCTCTAATATCCAATGTTAAAGTAAGAATAGACATTACTTACAAACTGATGATAGTTATAATATGTTTTAATATTTTCAATTAACAAATATTTCATCACGTATACATATTTTATATTTGCAGTACTTCCTTGAAAATGAAAATAAGAAAATGCTAAATAACAATATGGAAAAATTAAGATAACATCACAAACAGTTTTCTACAGTATTAAATTACACATTGTAATTTTTGGCAAAATTATATTTGATAAATAAAAATATAAATACTATTTCAGGCAATAAACATATTATACAAAATATTATCACTTATAATACAAAATTGAACAGACTGAAACTAAAATTCATACAAAATTATACATTACGTAAACAGCCTAAAAGTAATAGGCTTTTTTAATATATACATTATAATTACTTTTCAGAAGCCCATTTAATAAACTGTAGGCTGTATTCATGTTACACAATCAAGGTAACCTGAGAAAACTCTGAAGCACCTACCGACCAAGTGCAGTTCAGAACTATCATACAGTATACAAGATACAACTTGAGATACATTAGCATGATAATAGGCTTTATTGCCATTACTTTTCACCGGTTCAATTCTCATCTCTGTAAGTGATGAAGCTGTTTCATATGTCATAAATTCTTATGGTGTTCTTTCTGGTCTGATGGAGAACCTCTTTAAGAGAAATATTTTTCAAGGAAGCTATTTCCTCAGCAACAAATATCGCCATTCCAGGATCAGCAACAGAGGTTTTTTGGAAAGCTGAAGGAAATAATCATTTTTTAAGACAAACTGAATGGTGAATTTTAATATATAATACAAGAACAAATCAATTGTATGGAAAAAATTTAAAATATATAAAGTAAAACTTACTGCTGTGGGTACAAAGAAAGGAGCATCAGTTTCAAGCAACAGTCGATCAAGTGGTATTTTTCTAACTACTTCATGCACTTCAGTGGCACTTGCAAATGTCACCAGATTAGTAATCCCTACACACATATTAGAGAAAACACTGAGGTACTTTTCTGCTGTTTTCCATTGATCCTTAAAGCAGTGAAGATGAATTGGATAATCCTCAGGTAGCATCTATTTTAAAAGAAAGAATAATATTATTATACACTGATAATATATATATATATATATATATATATATATATATATATATATATATATATATATATATATATATATATATATACATATATATATAGCCAATAATTCAGCAGAATTAAAAAAGGAAAATGGAAAATTTTTAAATGAAAAAGAGTTTGTTTTTAATTATTGATTATTTTTCATATTTACAGCAAAAACTTTATGTTTTAAGGGAAATCATAAGTAACAAATTTTAATTATTTTTTAAAAAAAAGAATCTAAGATTAACTAAGTAGAAATTAAGACAGACTTACATCTTTCATAATGGTTAAACAATCTTCATAAGCCTCTCTGCAATGAATTACTAAAGGAAGTCTCTGTTTCAAAGCAATCTTTATTTGACGTCTAAAAACATCTTTCTGCTTGTCTTGAGGACACGTGGATCTGAAACATCAAAAATTGAAATTAAATAACTAAAATCTCTAAGGATAAATACTTTTAATTAAAATAAATTTGGATATAAAAATTTTAATTGCACTGATATACTTAACTTACTTTTCAGAATAATCCAGTCCTATTTCTCCCAGAGCACGAACTTTCAAATGACTCAAGGCGATGACCAAATCTTTTTCAATCCTATCATTGTAGTATGAAGCATCTTTAGGGTGACAGCCAAATGAAGCATAAACATTTTCTTCTGTTAATTGTTTCGTCCACACCTTAAACTGAAAAGAAAATTCCAGAATTTAAAATTTCATTCAGAAAAAAGAGTACATCATGTGTAGCACATTATCTCAATATAAAATTAATGATTCTTTAAATAAGAAACTTACTTTTTTAAATGATAATGGTTTACAAAACACAGCAACACAGCCTCCGTAACTCTGTGGATATGCTTGTTTATTTTTCCTCACATAATCAGCATAATTTCCTTTAAATTGTTTCTTTTCCAGGAGCAAGTCTAGATGACAGTGAGAATCAATAAAAGATTCTTCATTAAAAGACAGAAGTCTCTCAACAGATGGAGAAATAGTTAATCCAAATCCTTTGGTGCTTTTAGGAGATATTGTTGAAGATAAAGTTCCACTTGATTTTGGAGACTTTTTGGAAGGCCTATAAAAATATTGAACATATATATAAATCTGAATAAATCCTTTAAACAATAATCTATATTTTAAAAAGAAAATGTTTAGTGAAAATAATTGTATAATTTTTAAAACACGATATTAAATATTTGATAAAACTTTTATAGATAACAATTTTTTCTAATGTATAAAATTTCTCTGTGTGAAGTAAGAATGTACGTACTATATTATTTCATTGGAATAACAGTTATTAACAATAACTATTATTTTAAAGATATAAGTAAAATATTAAACATATTATTTCTCTGAAAAGCATTTATTCGGAATGATTACATTGGTGTATTTAATCAATTTACAATATTAATAAGATTTCTCTCTCTATCTTATAATTAACTTACTAAAACAAATTAAGAAATAAAGAAAACAAGTGCATATAAAGACTACACTGAATAACACATTTGAATATCATAGTAAATAATCTAATCAACTCCTAAATTTGATTGTACTGGAAAATACTTGTAATGAATATCATAAGTTGAACAAATTCATTCACAAACATTCTTTGTTTTTTACACACTATTGAAATTTATTTTTCTTGCTAAAAATTACTCTTTTATAAACCCTCAAGAGACAAGTCCTAGTCTATGGCTCAGATGCCTGGTTTTTAACAAGAAAATGGAGTACTTAAAATGATATTTTTTAAAGAAGACCTCTCCAAAGTATTATTGGTGACATAGAAGAACTTAAGTTAGTTCAAGAAGAATCCTTAACATCAGAACTTTGACTACCCTGGTCTCTGAATCTAAATATAAAGGAAAAGTATGCAACAGTATAACTATATTCTGTTTATGATTATTTTTTGGATTCTGTGTAAAATCGGGTGCCCCTTTGTTTGGCAAGAATTTGGCGATAAAATTAAATTTCTGGCAATCCCGTTATTTTTACCTGTTTTACTGACATAGTTTTAGGTTTTCCATATTTTTCTTGCCTTTTATTGACGTAAATATCGTCTATTAATATTATTGATTCTTTTTCATTAACAAGGGATATTTCAAAATTTTAACTGTCATTGTAATTAACTGTTTAACTGTCTATCTATAATTGTAATTTTCGCAACACATTTTGTTATTTTTTGTCGAACGGTTGTTGGAATTTTTGTTGCCATTATTCTCCTGCAAATTAGAATGTCTGGGAAAATTAATATGAGTGTTTTGATAGAATTGGAGGAAAAAGGTAAGAACGCTCACACTAATACTATAGAAGGAATGTGGACCCAGATCAAACGATTTTTCAAGTGACATGTCTCGATTAATCCAGCAAAGACATGTTTGATTCGCACTTAGCAGAATTTTTGTGGAAGAGGTGCTATGCGGACTCTTTGGAAACTGTTCAGGAATTCCAGGATGTGCGTGAGAGACATCTACACACCTAAGTTTTGTGACGATGTGGAGTCTTAAAAAATATATAGATAACCGCATTAATTTTTATTTCTTTAATGCTTCTGGCGCTGTTTATGAAATTGTTGAAAATTAATTTTATTTCTATGATTTGTGTAGTAACGCAATGGCCGCTTTTTTAGTAAGATCTTAATGCAAAAAAAATAATAAAATAAATAACCAATCAAATGGGCACGCGATTGTAAACTTTTAGCATTTTTTTAAATACTAATATCAGATTTTCTTAATAAAGAAACTGAAAATATATTAAAATTAAATAAATAAAACATGGGAAGAACGTATAAAACCCTTCAAAATCAACTGGCATTTCACTCCCAAGTTAACATAAATTGTAGATTTAAAAAATAATATAATTTTTTTAAAAATAAAATAATCTCTTTTTTAAAATAGATAAGATAATTTCAAACTTATGATTGCAGTTATTTAATTAACCAAGAAAATTACGTTGCAAAAGGAATTAATCACAAATTACCATTTTAAGCAAATTAAGTGTAATAAAAACATCAGCAATACTTCGATAAAAAATTTATGTTTTCATCTTTGAAAGAAAATTCTTTTTAATAACAAAAAGGAAGAAGTACATACCAGTCAAATGTATATCCAGATGCATCTTTTATAAAAGTTGGCTGGAACTCATCATAGTTTACAAGTGTATGTTCAAATGTTGAATGGTCAGATACATTCTTTAATGCTAATGGACCTTTTTTACCTGAAAATATACAGAAATATCATTAGCATAAATTTAATTAAGTTTTAGATTGTTAAATGTAACTAAATTCAACTAGTAAGAAAGAAAAATGTTATAACTTGAATAAATAAAAATATAAAAAAATTCTTCACTTACTTGAATGTTGGTTTCTATTTTCTTGATGTAAATTCTTGGGATTTACCAAGATCAAATTTTCCTTATCATAACAAGAGTCACTTTCTGTAGAAGGAGAACATTTAGGTTTTGGTGAAGATATAAAAAGCTCTTCTTCACTATCAATGTAAGCTTCAGTTGCTGGCATAAAAGCAGAATCAGACAATGGAGTTGAGAGAAAGAGGTAGTTTCCAAAATCATTACTCAACTCATTCACTGCCAATGAAGTTTTTGGTACTGGTGGAAGAATATAAACTTGCTCATCAGCATCATCAAAAGGAAATTTCAATGAAGAAAGATAACCAGAGCTAGAAGATGGAGAAGGTGAAAAAGCACACAGCTCATGACTTTCATTCATGGATTCTTCCAAAGGAACAGGAGGGAAGATAACAGGCTCTTCTTCGTTATCAATCAAGTATTCAGAAAATCGGTATCCAGAATTAAAAACAGGTAAATCTGTAGCAGGTGGTGAAGATGAATTCCAATTATTGGATAGACTGGCACAAGACGGTTCACTCGGTTTAGGAGCAAAGATTTCTCCAGAATCCGCTACATCATTCAATTCATTCCTGGCCATATATGAATCTCTTTCTTGTAGGTCAGAACTGCTTTTACAAACAGGATTATTCTTCTTGATACCTTTGAGGGCTGCAAGAAATTAATATAGGTAAGTAAGACAAATAATTCTTGAATATAACTCAATAGCAACTATTTTAAAATCAAATTTTGTTTTGAAAAAATAAAATCCCAGCATGCATAACATGTTTGGCGTGTTTTTCAAGTGTTGCGAAACTGTTGCCAACAATGTGCTTTTACAATTGTTAACAAGAAATGTCATTAGCATAAACACAGAAAATGGCGAAGATATTAGCACATCATGAAAAGTATACAACTCATAAAAAACTGAAAATAATTGAAAAGCATTAACCCACCAAATCTCGTTAAACCAACCACTACAGATAACAAACTATCACCCTCCCAAATGCCATTAAATCTACCGTGTTACATATACCAGGATTAAGTCTCCTAAACTAAAATACTTATGAGTATTAAAAATAAAAACTGAATCTTTTCATCTGTATTTATAATTTTAAAAATGTATCCCGAATGTACAAAATACATAGAATGATGTACAGTACACATTTGCAGTCAAAGTAGTAGATAAAACAAAAGTCAGGAAATGATTTTCAAAAAGTTTCATGACATTTTTAGAATAATCTTTTAACTTATTAATAAAATAAAAGATGAAAAATCCCTATTAATAGCGTATAAACTTTATATTTGTCAACATAAATTAAAATTTTTAAACTACAAGTCTTAAACTTTTAGTTCTCTAAACTATTTAAAGATAATCTTGTTATAATCATTATTAATATATTTAATATAACAAATTGCTTACCCTCCTAGAATATATCTACCCACAATCTAAAGATAAAATCTGTGGCATTCAAGATTTTTTTAAATTTTCCATTTGAAGATATATTTTTGGAAATTAGTTACGTAAATCCTTACAGCCTTTATTGAATATGCGTAGCATAATATACCATATGAATTTTCTATATTTTAACACAATATCACAAATTGTTACGTACAAAGAATTTAGTTAAGTTCAATAAGTAATCAATGCTTAAAATTTTCACCCTCTTATTAAACTCTGTGCATGTAGATTTGTTTAATTGAGCTAAATTAAAAATACTTGATAAATTTTTGTCCAACAATGGTAGATAAAACATCAGTTTGAATGCTAGGTTGAAATTTTATGGTTATTTAAAAAAACATAAAATGATTATAATTTGGGTAAAAAAATTTTAAAAATACAATTTAATCAGATTTTTAAAATCATTTACAATAAACTAATAGTTACGAAAATTTGTTTAAATTGTTAATGATCAAATTTTCATTATAATAACTATTATATTGTATGTGATAAATTATATTTTCTTTTTATTTGATATAAGAGTCATTAGCTATTTACATTGCTTAATTTACTACCATAATCAAACAAATCATTTTTACAGCTTTAATCCTTTCCTAAAAAACATTAATAAATACTATGTAGCTAGTGAGTTTGCTGTTCAATGGTCGTTTCTTACATATTAGACTGGGGCCAATAGTTTAAAGTGTATTTTGAATTATTACAAGCACCCATGCCTAAAACAGGAATCGAACCCACTAACAATGGAAATGGACGCCAGAGTGCCAACCATTTGTTTGCCAGATCAGAAATCATTTCTCTTTTCTAAATAAAATAATAAATATGATTTACTGACATTAAACTTTCTTCTTTCAAATTTTCCCTTCCTATTGTTAAGGTATATTTTAAATATTTTTACTTTCTTTAATTTTATTTCAAGATGCTAACTGAAATGAAAATGACATTATAAAAGCCTAAATGCATTACATTTCATATAAAAAATTTTTTACCACAAGTTGATACTTTTGCAAAAAAATATTACTCATAATGTCAAATTCTAAAAAAAGCATCAGAAAGGATTATTTGTTCTGAAATATCTTTATTAAAATCATAAGATATTGATATTTTAATTTTCCTTAGCAAATACTTAAGCGTCTTTCATATTTGAATCATTTAATATGCAATAAAAAATGAGGATCAACTAAAAAAACATAATTATCAATGCTTGATAAACTTTTAGAAAATTTTAGTTTCTTCATTAAATTAATCTCATTTTATATTTATCAATATTTTGCAATACAAAATCAAAAATTTTATAAAAGCAGACAAATCAGGCATGAAAAATAACACTAAAATTCAATTTAAAAGTTATTAATAATATTAATCAAAGTTTTCTTTTAAAGTGACATAAATAAAGCTTCTTATCAAACTGATATAATCTCATTAACATTTATAATAATAATAAAACAGTAAACAACTATTTGAAAAATTCGTTACAATTGATAAATGTGATATAATTTACACGAATGTGCTTATTTAATAAATTATGATTTGCAAAAAGCTAGTAAATAATATTTAATAGAAAACAATTTACTTTAAAATATATATTCAAATTTAATATCTAAAAAGTTTTAAAAGGATACTTTTTTCAGGAAATCAATTTGCATTCAGAAAGGAACATAAAACAATAGCCAACAAAGTCAGGATGATTGGAATGCATAAATATCAATACATAACAAAAAACATCTCTCGATAACGCCATGCAAAAAATTTTATTAGATATCTGAGCAATAGGTAAGAAATTATTTAATTGGATTTTGGCATTGATTTTTATGGATTACCATTGATTTTACTAGTTGGAAACTGACCTGTAAAAATATTGCAATTGCTTTATTCTAACAAGATGAATTTTATAAATAAGAGTAATATCTTATTCTCTGGTTCTTGCTAAGTAATTTGGTGAAAATGATTGCTCCAAAAGCTCTCAGAACAGAAAGTACCGACAAGTATAAAATCTTTTTAGGGCCACTTCAAATTGTAAAGAATACAAATAAATCCAAAATCTTAACTAAGTGACGAGTGAAAAACTTATTTACAATAAAAACAAAAGAATATATTACACATTTAAATTATACAATATCCTAAATAGTTAAAAAAAATTAAAAGGTATCAACAAAATGTTATTGTATTACTTACCATTGCCAAATATCTTAACGCTTCCTTGAAATCCACTTCTATTCATCGAAGTTACAGAAGAATTTCTCATCCTAAAAAAAATTAAAATATACTTACATTTAGGACAATTGTGTATTAGGATAATAAAAATAAAACAATATAATTACTGAAATTTTTCAGAAAATTAAGTTTTATGCTTAAATTATTTACTTAAATACACCTTTAATATATCTTTAAAATAATTTTATCTCTTACATATTATAAATAAAGAAAAACTTTTAAATTTCGTTGGCACTAACTTATTTTTACAAAATTTCAGAAATCATACAGATCTTAAATATGTTGAATGTAAGCAGAAAAATAGCTCTAACTATAATAACTGACTACTAAAGCAATATTTTAAAAACAATAACTAATTATAAGATGATTATTATTAATAGGCAACCTTAAAAATAACTTACGAAAAATTGGCTAATCAAAACTATGCTGGTAACTTTTTAAATTCAAAAATTTATAATCAAGGGAGGTAATGTTTTATATATAAATTTATCAAATGCAGAATAATCCATCAGCACATATTTGATCATTTATTAATTTAATTAAAAATTGAAATTTACACTAAAAAAATTAAAATAATTTAATATATGCATGATTTCCGATGATAAATACAAGAATAATTTGATTAAGAAATTAATAAAAAATAAGATTAAGTTTTTTGCTTAACATTAAAATTAAATCATTTAAGATTGATAATTAGTACATCGCTTGTAAATAATTAAAATCGACGAGGTTTTAAAATAATTAGAAAATTAAAAATCATTATGAAGGATTTGATTAACTGATCTGAATACTTCATTCTTTCAAGAAAAAATGCGTAGCATAAATATAAAATAAGTCATTACAAAACTACAAAAATTTTTTAAAGATATAGATAGATCAGAATGAATTTTTTAAAAATAGTAGAATAATTTATTTAAAAATAATAGTAATAATTCGTTTTAAATTTAAAACAATAGTTAATATATAACTAAAGCATCAATTGTAGAAAAAATACTTACGTGACTTGTATATTTGAATAAGGATTGTTAATAATAATAAAAAAAATATATCGCTGGATTTTCAACACAGATTTAACGCAACAAAATACAACCTTGCTCAGACGCTAAACTGAAAGCAAATGGAAAGATTAAGTGCTCCCGCTCATACCTAGGTCTACATTGCGCATGCGCCAAATGGGCAAAACCGGTTTTAGAGACGCTTGTCAAGTAGGGTTACCTTTTTAAAATCTTTGGAAGAGAGATCCTGGTATCCTATAATTTGGAATTAATCGCTAAATACGGTAATTTGTGATTCTAATAAAAGTGAAATTTAGAAATATATTCACATAACTTAATAATTACGCAATTTTCAATGAGTAAAAAAATTAACTTATTATTTAATTACTCGCATCCCGTTGACGAAAGCAACTCAACAATGAAAATTAGCTTATAAATAACACATATCACACTTTTAATTTTTGAACATCAGATAACATATATGGATATCGGGAAAATTTTGAACTAGCACTTTTTGGATCTAAAAACATCGATGGCAAAATTCGGGTTTTCCTTAATAGAATAACTTATTCCCGAATTTGTGAACCCTCTGTAATAAGTGAGCATAAAAAATTAATGTAATTTTATAAAAGTAAATATAAAAAGAACTGTGTTTTCAAATTAAGTTTTTTAAAGGTTTCCTATTTTATAAACATGCTTTGCTTCACTTTTCTTAAATTGCTTATTTTAGTCATCTTAAGAAAATTGTTTTGTAAATTTTATTTCAATGGCAATGATATTTAATAATTTTCTAGAAAAACTATGAGTTTTATTTTGATTTAAAAATGTTTTACACATGTACTTCTCATATTTCGATTGTCATGGGATATTTTTGAAGAATAAAAAATAATGATTTGTCAGATTAATTATTAATAAAATATTGACAGATTGATGATGAAGACCTGATGTGAATTTAGGAACAATTTTACGCAGAATGTAAAAAATGTTCTCAAATTTAACATTAGGTAAAAGAAGTTAGTTCAGCTGCAATATTTTTTTCCATACAATGTTTCTGCATCAAAAGTGCCAAAATTCTTTCGTTATTTGTGCAGGTGAAAGGAATTATGAAATATAATTCTTTTCATTTGTGATAAAATTTATATTGAAGAAAATATTTCATTTTACTTTTATTTCAGTTCTAGAATTTAATGCTTTCATAATAATATTTGGAAAAATCAAACTGGTCAGTAGTAAATTTTTCCTTAAGTCCATTGATTCTTGTTTTTTTTTTTTTTTATTATTTTTTTTTTAAATATTGCGTAAAAAGTTTGCAGTAATTATCTCGAAATTATATTCTTTAGATCACAATTAGACCAAACGAATTAAATACTTAAAAATTTTGAAATCATTTTTATGATTTATTCTGTCATTTATGCAAAAAGTCAATGCATTAAAACTAAGGATTTACAAATAAATTAGATAATTTAATGCATATGATGTAATTATTTTATGTAAAATGAAATATTACATTAAAAGTCTTTTCAAAATATTTTATGATTCATTTCTATATTTATTATTATTTAATTATTTTTATTTATTTTATAATTTAATTTTTTATTTTTAGATATAAAACAATATATTATTATTCTATTAATTTTTATACATTAAATTAGTAATTAATGAACACAATAATTAATAAAAATTCAATAATTTCGTAATTCCTTATTAGTTTAATGAATTATAAGGGAATTTTAAAGCATTATTCATTTTTATGAATTTATAATTTAGAACATCACTGAGATGTATGAATACTTTAAAAAAATCTATTCTTTTCTTTTGTACATTTATTCCCTTATTAATCAATTATAAATAAAGCAAACAAAAAAAATCACTGGAGACAATAATATACTAGCAAATATGCAAAAATATATATATGTTAGAATTATCGATCTTAACCATTATATTTAAACATTTGGTAGCACTTACAGTTTCAAAAAGTCCTTAAATAATGAAATATTCTTCCTTTTTTTAATGTCTGTTAAGCTAACCGCTGACTCACATTTTTCATAACTACATTTGACATTTATATTTAATTTTAGCATAATAAATATAATTTTAAAAAAATCTCATTATTTAGAACTGCATAAAAAACTGCAAGAGCATCTGGGTAACAATTATTGTAATTTAGATTCAAATGTCAAATTTCATTCCATAGAAAACAACCATTTTTATATATCTATTGCATATAGAACGAAATTTTTGTAGTTTAGAAAAAATTATTAGCATAAAGTATTTTATATACTCATATCATTCTGCAGATTACAAATTTTAGAATTTCTAGAATGCTTTAAATTATAGTAATATATAGTAATAATTAATGAAAAAATGAATTGTATTTATAATTAACTATTTCATGCTTAAAAATTTGCTATTAATATTCCACAAAAATAAATATTCTGAAGTAAATTTACATTTGAAGACGATAAGTTTAAAACCCTTTTTTTATAAATGAAGTCGGTTCTTAGAAACTTCTATTTTTGATGAATTGTGTTGAAGATTGTTATTTTCAGTCTTCAAATGATAGATAAATTGTGAATCATCTATTTGTAATTTAATCACACGATTAGTTTTTGTCGTATCATTGAAGATTGATCGCAACACCTGGTTTTCGTCAAAGAATTCGCTTTCGAAGTCTGTCACCCTAGACAATTCTCAGTGGCCATAACTTATAGTATGAAAAGTGAGGAAGTTGGAAAGGTAAACAGATAGAATGGTTTTGGTTGGGGAAGACAACAAAGAGATACAAAAGCTTAGAATGTCCAGGATGAAAAGATCACGTGGTTCGTAAGACAGGCGCAGGCATGAAATCAAAGAAACAGGTGTGAACTCTCTGGCGGCCTTTTATTTACCCGTATATTTCCACAAACCATTAGGCCAGAAATCAAGCAAGCTATTGTGTAGAAGGTCATTTGGGTCAAGTTAGTTGGCGAAAATCTGGGGCTGTTTAGTAACGGTCATTCACAAAACTTTGATTTTTTACTTGGATGCATGTGTGTTCTGTCAAGAATTCGACAAACGTATACTTAACGATTATTTATTGATTGCTTTTAAGCTTGAATTATACATTTTAATCAAAGTTGGCTGAAAAGTGTCATACATTTTTCATTTTATGCACTTATTATTCACGTAAAATGAAAATCACCAGCTTTTTCATTATATGTAAATTGTTTTGCAAATTTTTAGTAAAATCCACTAGAAAATTTATTTAGATGAGTAATATCAGATGAATAAATACCAAATTTACAGATTTTACTCGTGAATTTTTCTGTCACAGAGTACTTTAAATTCTTGCGTGTTTCTTTCTATACATATTCTTAACAAAAGTTTCTTTCCCTGAAAGTTTTTCTTCCAAATTTTTCTCAACTATCTTAGCAGTCAGTGAAAAGTTTTTTAATTTTGAAAAAATTGAGGAAACTATTAAAATATAGCACTTGACAATGAAGTCTACTTTAACACACCTGCTAAGAACGTCTATTATTTTTACGTTATTATCAGTAATCAGCTTATCAATAAAATAAAGGATTTATTAAACATTTTCTTAGGACAACTTAAAAAATAAGCTCATAAAAAGCTTGCAATATTACTAAATTTACCCTAAATCGAATTTCTAATAATATGATAAAACAACACGATTAACTACTCATAATGATAGAAATTTTATATTCACGACTCAATTTTAGAATGGATTATTAGTTTTAACGTGGTCAAATGTTCCATTTTCAAGTGTCATATATTTATACATATAATATATTTTGCAGCTACTAACTTTTTTAAAATTGCAAGCTATTTCTATTTATGAGCGAAAATTATAAGTACTTAATTCGTATTATAAATTACTTAAATTTTTTCTCTTAGAAAAAGCCGGAGAACAAAAATCTTTAACTTCTGATTTTTCTCTTTAGCACTGATAATTAAAGGTACTTTTTAATGTACATTTTGCAAAGATTATATATTAGAAAAAAGTATTACACCTACATGTGTTTAAAAATAAAAAATACAATAATCAAACTTAAAAAGCAAAGAATCTTTTCTATGGATAGCATTCTAATTTGTGATATATATATATATATATATATATATATATATATATATATATATATATATATATATATATATATATATATATATATATATATATGCTTTTTCAGAATTTTTACACACATTATGTATTATTTTACCCAAGTAACTTTTAAGGATTGGAACATTTAATTCTTTTCTCATTTTTTAATTAAATAAAATATAATTCATTGTAATTATAAAATAAACATGACAATTCAAATTATGATAATTTTGTAGAACTGGGTGGAGATTTAAATAGATAAAAGCTGTAAATAAAACAATAAATGAATTCTTTCCGTTCAAATTTTATATCTTGAAATAAATATTTAATAATTCTTCCCAAATTATATAAAGAATTAATATACTCAAGAAATTATTAACAAACTTGTGTATAGTACATAGATTCCTATTGACATTTATATAAAGAAAACTTAGCATAAAAATATGATGCCTCAAAAATATATATACTATATATATATATATATATATATATATATATATATATATATATATATATATATATATATATATATATATATATATATATATATATATATATATATATATATATATATATATATATATATATATATATATGAAATAAAATAAGTTGCTGATTATTCAGAGATGAAAGTGACCACAGAGAATATTATTCCTGTGTACAGATATTATTTCTGCTGATTTAAATGAACGAAAAGGCACTTTAACATATCAAAACTTTAAATCATATCTGAATAAAAATACCAACCATTCTCTTTACAAATTAAACAATTTTAGTTAAGAGAATATATTATGAATAAAAAACCTTTTATATAGAACTAAAGACTATTACTATAGAGAACCTAAAAATAACCTTTTAATTATAGCTTTTAAAACTAATTTCATATTTTCAGTAAATGAAGAATGATATCTGAATACATTGTTATGAGCTATCATTTCATGAATTAAGATGTAAAATAGAATCAACAGAATGTAACTCTATGTTTATTTATTTATTTATATTAATGAAAGAAATAAAATCTTTTGTTTCATTCTTTAAGTTAAGGAAAAATAATTTATAAGAGCTGGAAATCATGCTAAGAACTTAATTCAACTTTTATAATTGTATTGAATAGATTAAATCAATGACGCAGTCTGCAAGAAATTTATTCGAATTGTTTGAAATTCTTTAAAATAATTCCTGCCTCGAAACATATTTATCATTATAATTTAAATTATTCAATAAAACTAATTTTTCTCATATATTTTAAATAATGATAACAGAAATAATATTTTAGTAAGGAGATAATACAGTTTCCCTCTTATTAACGAAAACAACTTAGCTAAAGTAATCATTTTAAAGAAACAAAGAATATTTATCAGTTAGATAAAATTTTAAGAACGTAATGACTTTTTCAATTAAAAATTTTAAGAACGTAATGATTATTAATAATTTTAAAATTTATTAATAAATAATTGAATTTATTTAAACCATTGATTTTTATTAAATTAAATAATTCAATTCGATTTTAGAATATATATTGAATATAATACTTTAATTGAATATCTCAAAAATTAAGTCTTTTGACTGGAGTCAGTGAAATAATATATTAGAGTAATTTTTAAAGTTCTACAAATGTAGGAGGGTAAAATTGTAGTATCTGAACTCCATTGTAATGCACAATTAAGTGTATTTTTCAATTTTTTCCCCTCTCACTAAAGGCTAATAAAAAATAGCTTGAAAAGAAATTTGTCTTTGGAAAAGCCATAACAGTGTCATAAGTATCAGCTTCTGAACAGTAGCGTATTTTTCAAGCTATCATTATTGAATAAAGTAAAAAATATGTAACAAACAATTTTTTACTTCCTCCAATAATAAGTTCTACAAATACAGAAGGAATCGTAAACAATGGGTTCCATGTACATTTCATCAAATACTTTATTAATTATTTATTAATAAACCCTTTTATTGATAATTAATTAATAAAGTATTTGATAATAATAAGTAAATATTTTGAATCCCTTTTAATTAAAAGTATTTTTTTATTTAATGATTGTATATTAAATCTTTATAAAATGCTGCTTTATTAGAAATTAATATTTTTTCATCACTCAGAATTATATCTGAATATCAAATAAATTTCCTATTTCAACAAAATAATCATCCTTTTAAAAATTACAATAAGGTTTTTTAAAGAAAAGTTTAATTTTCAAATACAATTATATATATATATATATATATATATATATATATATATATATATATATATATATATATATATATATATATATATATATATATATATATATATATATATATATATATATATATATATATATATATATATATATATATATATATATATATATATATATATATATATATATATATATATATATATATATATATATATATATATGTATAAATATGTATTTATATATATATATATGTATAAATATGTATTTATATATATATATGTATAAATATGTATTTATATATATATATGTATATATAGTATATATATACATAAATATATGTATGTATATATATATATATAGATATGTATGTAGATATGTAAATACATATTTAAGTGAAAATAAAATCTTAAAATACTCTTTGAAAACAAAAGTATCGTACAAGAAATGAATGCTTTAACAGAATACTCAAATTATAGACAACGTCTGTCAAATGGAGTTCATTTAACATTTATTAATAAAAGTAATGAGAATACCAGTTTATTTAAGAAAATACTATAATCAAGAATAATCAAAATTTAGTAAAGAATTATAGTATAAGATTGACTAAAATATTTTTTATACATAATATTGAGCTTTGAATAGTTTAACAATAATTTTATTTACGTATTAATTTGTTTCATTTTTAATGCAGCAGGATATTTCGAAAACTTTGATTAAAACTAAGTTATAAACATTATAATGATTTTTACTCAAATATTTCAGTATGATGTGAATGAAATGTAATGTGAAAGTATTTAATTACTTCAGTTCTGAATAGCCTAGTTCAGTGCTGAAAACTTTAGTTTCATGATTTAAAAATAATTAAATTTTTAATTTCTGTGTAGAAATATTGAATTCGATTTGTAAATATGTGCTGATAAAATATTGGAAAGATTGTGTGCGCTAAACTAAATGAAATGTGATAGGAAAATATATGTAGTTATGACATATGTTTGCCTTGTGATAATAATCTAAAAAGTATTATTTTAAAAAATATTGAGCAGAGAAAGCTAAATAGTACCAAAAATTATGTAAATATTTCTAAATTTACTAGATAATTTAGTGCACCGAAAAACTTAATAAAATAAACTTTAATAAGAAATGCAAAAATTATAATCTAGATGAAATTTTAATATTATACACGTATATCTTACTTATTATCTTCTATGTTATCTTATATCAACAAATATTTGTTATCTACTAAGTAAAAGTATCTGCCAAATTTAATTGTTCATTTTAAACAATATTAAAATCATAGTTTCTTTCTTTCGTACTTACTTTTAGTTATCTAATAATTGCTCATTAATTGGAGACTTCCCGTTTCTAAAATATTCTGGGCTTTGAAATTTATTTTAAAAATTTATTTATCTAACAACAATGCATTATAACAGATTCAATTGCGATCAGCTAACTCGTGTTTTTAAGGGAGAATTGGAAGAATCTTTACGGAACAAAATCAATCATGAAAATACAAAGGCGATTGTCGTGTCAACGATTTGTTTGCTTTTAAAATAACCTTTTCTTTTGTTACTTTTCACACTGGATCGAAGTGGGAAACTTCAACAGCGGCGGTTATTACAAGCGGATATTCAACTGATCTTATGACATCCCCCAAAGCAGACAAGAATACTTGTTTGTTGTGAAGTGACACTCGTGAAATGGGAAAGACATGTAAAGATGATGATGTTTCTGCCTGTTGTCAAACATCTTTGTCCCCAGTAAAGAACGATGTATTGGTTAGCTGATTTATGCTTAGTCGGTTGACCGGAGGGAATCGACTTGATAAGGAATCCTCTGAAAGGAATGGATGATTAATGTTCCCTCAGCTTACAGAAGGATTGAAGCGTTAAAGATTTAAATGTAACATAAAGAGAGAAAGAATGGATCACTGAAGTCTTCGATTGTTGATACCACATCTCCAGAATTGCATAACTAGAATGTATTGGGAATATAACAAGAGCGTGGATGACTGAAGACTTCGATGAGGGAACCCTTTGAAAAGAGTTTATGGGACGCTGGTTGCCACTTTGGATGGCGGAGTTCCTGGGCACCAGGCGCATACCTCAGTTTAATTAATTAGCTCTTAAAGGGTATAATTGTTAGTCCTAATAAGAGTAGTTTAAGATGTAAAAATGAACTCTGAATCCTATCATTTGGTTTATCGTCAAGTCTGGTATTTTCATAGGGTGTGGCCAAGCCGCATGGTAACCTACCTGTTTTATATTCTGTTTATTGAAATCCACAATGAAGGGCTGTTACATAACATAGGGGAGTACATTACATAACAGTTGACAATCTGGTTACATGTTTCTTATTTATAGTAATTATAATTATAGTATTCTTTTTTTTTCCGGTTACATATTGATTAGTAGTTAACATTTCCTGGTTAGTAACAAAGTATATTTACATACTTCCAATTACCTTATAAAACATATTTACATTATATAAAAAAACAATAAAGCTATTTATAATATTTTAGTTTACAATTCTTGAAGATAATAAGATAACAATTTACAGTATTTACATATTATGTAACGGAGCTTTTTTAAAATTACATAATAAAAGCAAGAATGAAATTTATATATACCTTAAGTACATTTGACACAGTTTTAGTAAAGTGCAGCTTTTTATTCCACTGATCAATTACGTAAATGCAAATATTCGGTAGCCAAAAATTGAAAGAAAAAAATTGCCAATTCTGAAATATAATTACTAGAATTCTCTATCTAACTTGTGCTTTAATTAAACGCACTTAGTATTTGTAACTTTTACTATTACAATTCAAATTAACTAAATGTATGAAGGCAAAGAATAATTTAGTATTAAATTCGATAAATTGAGAAATTAAAGAGGAGTTTTATAGTGATCAATTTTAGAACAACTGTTTCAGGACTCATTCCCCTTCTCGGATGGATGATGGATGACCTTGACAAGTCCCTCGACATTAAATCGAGGAGAGTGCCGTGACCATCGGGCTGCTGATTGGGGGGGAGGGTAAAGAAATACCTGGACTTCATGGTAATTTGTCTGAAATGACGTTTGGTCTTTTTCTATTAATTTCTTGATTGTTATCATATTGAGGTTAAATATTGATAAGATAGTTAGGAATTTGATTTAGATTTTCGTAAAATTTACCCGGAAGTTTTAATACGTGATTTGTGTAGGATTCGATATTACATTCTTTAAAAATATTTGTATTTCGAAAGTATAGTTGCCATTCTAACAATGCGATTTTATCTATGTTGGAGTTTAACTAAAATGCCTTTGCGCAGCGTAACCCTAAACAGGTGCTGCGTAGGTGGCAATAGGTCGAATAATAGTTTTGTAAACTAAAAGTTTATTCTTTATACTAAGCTTTCATTTTCTGCCAATTAGTGTGTACAATTGGGCCTCAACCTGTTTTAATTTTTTCAGAATATTATCAATATGAACCAGCCAAGTAAGTCTTTTATGAAGGTTGACCCTTTCTCACTTTTGTGAAGCAGGGTGTTTTAACGACAAATAGGATAAATTCTGGCGTAGGTTTTCGCTTGATTCCGAACAGTGCTGCTACGCATTTATCTGCAATAATTGCCATTTTCCATTCGTTTAGCCACTGTTCTAGTTTTGGAATATATTATTTAATTGGTATGGATGCGCTTTTAATATCTTATCCCGTTGCCACAATGGCTGCATCATCAGCGAAAATATATCTATTAATATTGTCTTGGGAAGGTAGATTCACTCGATAAATTGAGAATAGAAGTAGTCCTGAAATGGACCCCTGTGGAAAACCACTAATTATATCTGCCTGATAAGAATATTTGTTATTAATTTTTATTTTAAAATTTATATTTTTTAAGTAACTATTCAAAAGTAAAATAAGTGGAGGAGGAATTTTCAGTCTAGTTAATTTAAATATTAAACCATTTAACCAAACTTTGTCAAAGACCATGGTACTATCCACAAACAATGCTGCCGTGGCGTTATTATTCTGTATATTGGAACTAATTAGTTCACTGCCTTTAAGATTTGTGGCTGGTTGATGTTTCGCTTGGAAACCGAATTGCTCATCATCAAAGATTTTGTTTTATGAGCTATAAATATTGAATATTGATTTTTTTGTCGAACATGTGAATAAGTTTCATTTAACTCCTTTTAATTTGAATGCAAACGATGTTTTATGTGTACACTTTTGTGCAATTCAACCTTACAATCCTCTGGTTATTTACTAAGGAATGAAAATACATAAAAATTCCTGACTTATAATTTAAGTTTCAATGACAGGTTGATTTATATATTATACTACATAATTGTCGGATTTTTTAAATGAAGACAACTGTCCGTAAGTGTGAGTACTTTTTTAAATGGAAAATATATTATTTTATATAGAAAAGATGTCATTTATTAATGTGTTTATTCATGATATTATACTATTTTCTTTTATGGAATTCTTTATTTATCTGTATGTTTGCAAACTATGCTGATGATTTTTGTTTAAAAAAATTTACGCATCTCAAATTATGATTTAATTAGTTTTCATATTTTATTTGACTCTGAATTTTTTCTGCATTGATTCATAGCTATTGTTTTATTATGATTACCATCGTATAAGGAATTTTATACATTTTTAGTAATATAATTGACGATTTAAAATATTCTCTTTGTTTATAGTTTAAATAATTTTCTGATTAATTTTTCTTTTTCATATATTTAGCAATTTTTAAAGATTTGCCGAAATGAAAATGTAATTTTAGGTTTCAAAAGTTTTTTAAATGTTGAATATACTGTCTTCTAATTTATGAAATAAAATGTTAATGATATTGGAATTTAATGTCTATTGTTAAATAATTCTTCAATTTCAATACCTGAAAACATTTGTTTGCATTACTTTGTCTTCTGACTGAGAAGCCTCTAAATGTAATCGTTTCGTAATCTTGAACCATGTTCAGCGACGAGGTTGACACCTGAGTATTCTAAATGTAGTCCTCGGTTACCTTTAACGTATCAGAAATAATGATTTTTCTGATTATTTTAAATTTACCTCAGGATTTTATTGTATCAATATCTATTTCTTTATTTAAATCTTTTGTATAAATATTATGTGCTTTCAATTTTCGTAACACAAATAATAACATTGAATGTTAACCCATTTATCGATCACAATTTAATTTATTACAAAGTTTCGTTTGAATTAAAAATGAAAGCAATTAAATGATAAAAGACTTAAAAAAATGAAAGAGTTGAAATTAGAAAATGAGATCGCCAGATATCTGATTAAGTTTTTAAAAACTGTGTCGATTCACTTTTGTACAATTGTGTTTTATTGAGCATGTTTTAAGATTTGATTCAAATGATGTTTGTTGAAAGAAAAACTATAATGCATAACATGTAAATTTTTTTATAAATGAAATCACTGAAGTGATAAATATATAGAGAACATTAAATTAAGTTATTGTATTATATTTGGTTATCAACTCATTTGCCAAAGAGTTGCATATCGATTGTGAAATATGAAATGATGTTAGTACATGTGTTTGTAAAAGGAAAATTTATACATTTAATAGAAAAACGTGTCATTAAATTTAAGCCAAAGGATAAAAAGTTATGATTAATATTTCTGTTTTCAAATAAACAGAAATGTATGTCGGTGCATAATTATATGTTTTACTATTATCGATGTCATTTTCAATCAGTACATAAAATGCAAGATATTACTAATCAAGAAATTGCATCTTATTGTTTTTTTTTACATTCAGAACATTAATTTAAAAATGAATCGACTAATAATTGTGAAATGAATCATAATCTGTAGAATTTTAAATAAATGTACTAATTAAGTAAATACGAGACTATCGCAACAAAACAGTAGAAATTTAAATCTATTATTATTTAATTAATATGCATTGAAAAAATATATTACACTAAATCTCTATACATCCAGCCTCTGAAAAGTAGGTTATAATTCTTGTCGTTATGGGGAGGAGGGAATAAATGAAGCTTGTGATAAATTTATTCCTTTGTCTTATGCAAAAATTTTTTACTTTCAAATATCCATTTAAATTTTATTAATGATAATTTTGGAAAAATGAAATTATATAAAAAAAATAGTCACAACAGAATAGAAGTTAATAATAATTAGTGAAGTTTTAATTTATAAATTGTGACTAATAAAATTTTTATGAACTTTTTCCCAATATTAATAAAATAATCCGTGTTATGATTAATATTCTTACTCGCACAGTTATTTCCAACACGCGGTTACAATATAATTTCACGATACATGAAATTTAATATACTATTAAAAATACTGTTTCCAAAGAACTTTGAATCGATGGTAAACTCGGTATCTATTAATTTAAACAACAACAATGACTTGAGATTCATTTTAAGTTACTTAAAAAATATTCTATTACTTGTTAATAATGCAAACGATTTTATGAGTGAAAATAAAATCTCAATTTTGCAGATAAATTTCCTTACACTCAATTATTTAATGGCAAAGAAACGGAAACTCTCTCTTTTATACTTACTTTAATTTGTTAACTGTCACTGTCTTCGAACATAATTTTTTAAAAAAAAATCAGGAAAAAGCTATTCGAAAATAATTTTAAACATGATATTGCGTTTTTTCAAATATCATGAAGCTTAAATTTCTTATTATTGTTAAAAAAAATATGAAAAACTCTCAGGTAAAGTTTAAGAAATATATTTTCTGTATTCTTTTAATCCATCTAATTGTTGTTGCGTCACGGAAATGTTATATGAAACAGATTAGTTCTTGAGTATTCGTCAGAGAAAATGACAGGTAAGTAATTTTATTGTTCTTTGACTTTCAATGTTGTCAGTTTAAAATGTTGCAAAATGTATAAACAATTAAGTGAACCTCAATTTTCACGTCGTGCGAAGGAGCAGCGTAAATAATCTTCAATGAAATAATTAATTTTGTTTTGGAAGCTGTTTTAGAACAATTGATTTGTTCCATGATAGTGATTAACTTGAATCTCTTTCGTTATTTTATTGATACGAATGTCTCCAACTTACAAAGCATATGTTGGAAGGGTTGTTTTAAGCTATAAGTGTAAATGCAGAATTATTTGTATTATTTTTTCATGGAAATGTTACAGGAGGTCAGAATCACTTAAATCCTGCTTGTTCGCTTTTGTTTATAATTACTTTCTTTCCTCAAATGAGTTTTGTTTGAGTCTTATAAATATCGATAGTTAAGTTTAATCTAGTTTTCCAGATATTCTTTCTTTTGACGGGAGCTCTTTAATTTCTTTTAATTATTTTATTACACGGAGAGACTTATATTGTGAAATGGAAATTCTTGAGAAAAGGTTTAGCTAGTTTGAAGAGGTGGACATATTCGTTTGCTGTTATTATATTTGGCACACTTTTTTACCTGAAAAAATATGATTTTAAATTGGTGATTACAAATTATGTTGTACAGTGTGGATGTAATGCAATACAAGTTGTGTTTCTCGGGAACTGTTATCGCGTTTTTTTTTTTTTTTTTTTTTTAATTCAAATATTTCCTTTGGTATGATCAGTCATGTCCATTGTAATGGGATAGGTTAAGAGTTAGAAGAAAAGAACTGCTCATTTAGTTTCTTTTGAGGAAGAAAACCACATATTATCATCTCATTTAAAGCTGATTGGTAAACTGTTCTTTTTGTTTACTGGGTGATACTTTTAGTACTGGAAATTTTTAAACGCTGCCATAAGCTCTTCATGGGCTATTAATTTGAATAATAATATGGATATATTAGCATTATACTGTGAGAATGTTATTTGCATTTCTAAGTAGTAAGTGTAATGCTAATTTAAAATTCACTCAGTGAAAGGAGTTGAATGCAGTGAGCTAAAAGGATTTTGAGACGCGAATGGTTTTTGTAGTGCGTAATTTTCTCTTTGAAAAGACACCTCAAAGCGTTGACACATTTATTTACACTCATTTTGCGTTCACACAGTTCCCGTCAAATTAGGTAAGAAAACATTTATAGCAGAGTTCAAAAAGAGAACTTTAATGAAAATTGTGGATCGCAGGGATAAAGTAAGTTTATTAATTAATTAATTTTTTTTATACATATTTTTTGAATGATGATTGAAATTGAATAATTTTTTCTACGATTGAATCAGGGAGAAGAAAAAAAATTATAAAATTGATTAGGTGTAAAGTGTTCTTATACGCATAATTTCGAAGTAATCAGAAAAAGAATCAATAAAAAAATCTGTTGGTCTTTTCGGGTAAGAAGAACATTCTAAAAGAATTAATTATTTTACATTGGAAATGGAAACAGAATGTAGTGATTACAGTTTTTTCATGTTTTTGTGCATCAAGTTGTATTTGTGTCTTTATGTTTTCTTCTCGGTTGAAAATCAATAAAAAAATTTAAAAAAAAAGTGTTGTTCATTTTATTTAAAATATTTATGTGTGAGTGTGTGTGCAAGAATAATTTACATTATTTTTTATGAATGTTTATTTTTACGCAGTTAAGATGAAACTACCCAAACAGGTAATTGTTATTATTTTTTTTTTGGCAGAAAAGTGTCACTGTGATAGAATTTAGAGATGATATTCTTTCGTTAGGATTAAATTAATGTTTACACTTTGCCTTGTTTGAACTGTTGGAATAGAAAAAATGTCTTTTTTTACAGCAAAGCAGACGTCTCAGAAGAAAGGTGAAATTTCATTTCAAATAAGACTGATTATATTTGCGTATATTTGTTACTTTATTATTCTTCGTATATGTATGTATTTTTTCCCCGAAGAAGAAGCTACTGGAGTCGGTGTGTATAACTTGTAATTCATTTTATTGAAATTTATTTATGGTGAGTATATAGAAAGAGTCCGCTATAAGACCCAAGCAGGGTCGGGACTCTTATGCGAGTATGATAACCCTGACGGGTTGAGAAATAATAACTTTCTTAAGAGAATTAGCACTCTGATAGTGGTATCGCGCGCCTGTCGATCGCCCCTGAAGGGAGGACGCTATGACGGGCGCTGCGCGCCCGTCATGCAAGGAGGAGGGGGGCGACATCCACCTGCGCGATGCCACCATCAGAGTGCGTATGTTAAATGTTGTATGACTTTCGGAAAATAATTTTTTTTCTAAGCAACTAGGAATTATAATGAAGTGAATGATTTCAGAAGATTATTCTTAAAGTGGTGTACAAATCTTTTTTTGAAATTTTCTCTGAACACATTAGCTAATATTGTATAGTATTCCAGAGGCAATATTACTCGGTGAATGTCAATGATTTCTAGCACTCCTGAGCTGTGAGTCTCGGGTTCGAATCCCGGTTCGGGCATGGATGTTACTTTCTTTCTCTGTCCTTTCTTCTGTGATGATGTATGAATGTGGCCCACCTTATAAACGGGTTTGCGGTGGTTTTGGCGCGGGAAACGCTACTCGCCTCCGTGACTTGGTTCACAGGTGCCTGCTGGGTAACGACAAACGAGTAGCAGTTTCTGGCCTTGTTGTGGACTAGGGTTCAACCCTCAAGTGCCCGCCGTTGGAATAAAAAAATGATTTTTATGTGAAACGAAGTGAAGATATGAATGCATTTTTTACAGAATAAACAGTTCGAACACAATTAAATTGATAAAAATGTATTATGAAAAATAATTTGATTGCTCTATTTTTTTTCAAACTCCTCAGTACTTGGAATTGATTTTTAATATTGAAGAAATTTCAGTTCTTTTTTGTTAGTCTAATTTATAATTCGTTCTAGGATACCTTTTATTTAAACTATAATGATTAGTTTAATCTATTCGTTGCCTAAATAATGTGCTGATTATAATATAGTTCGTTATTTTATTAATCTAGTTTTAGTTGACATATTATTAAAATAAATGTACGCAAAAGAAATGTGATATGAAATAAGTCATGTATAGGTCTTAAATAGATTTGAGTTCAAAAGAAATGATTTAAAAACCTGCTGTTCTCGTTATTTATTGTTCTCTATGAATTCACCCTATTCAGTGAATAATATGTAGATGGATTTTACTATGTTTTTGAATAGTTTATTATAATATATTTTACGCCTGATATTTTAACTATGACTATAGAAAGATAATCATTTTTCATACGTGTTTCCTTAAATATTTCATTTTAGTTATACTATTTTATCCTATTTGAGTCACAAATTTTAAGTTAACAATTTCAATTACTTGAATGATTTATTGAATACCTTTATGAGTTTTAGTACAGTGTAACATATTGTTCTACCAATTTTTCCTTGTATATATACATTAAAAATGTTAACACTTTATTTTATGTTGAAATTTAAGTATAGCATTTGATCTATTTTTTCCATTTAAAATGTGGATACCATTATCAATGAATATAAAGATCATGCTACCGAAATTTTTTAAAAGACTTAATTAGTTTATAAAGAATTCTGCAGAGGAGAGTAAAAGTTTGTATCTTGAACCATTAATTTTAGTGAAAATATATTTTTTTTTAAATTCAAAATCTGACACTGAAAAATTCTTAATTATTTTTAAAAAACACTAAAATTTTTAGCCATTAAATTCAAGATACATCATAACACAATGATTTGTTTGTTAAAAATATTGCAATTAAATTATTTCAGAACTTTGATTATATGATGAGACATTACCATCAATATTAAAAGATTGTTCTTTAGCTTAATAGAGAAAAATGGGTTTTTTAATTGAAATTGAAAATTTTAAAAGTAATTTTAAATTTGAATAAATTTTTTAATTCTTATGTTGTCATTAATTGTTAAATTCCAACCAAATATTCATATCTAAATATATGAAAAATCTATATTTTGAATATTTACAGGATCTCCAGCAATTTATAGAGAGAGATTGAAGATAAAATCTTACTCAAGTTTAAGTGCTAAAAATTCATTATTTTTCTCATATGTTTTAAATGATTCAATTTTGTTCTAAATGTATAATTATATTCATTTGTATAAATTTTATTTTCTGATACGTTCTAAAAATTAAATATGAGACATAAGCAAATTTTTAGAGTATTAAATTTTTATAATTCCACTGTACAGCGACTTATTTTTCTTGCTTATTTATTGCATTCAGCAATTAAAATTTCTACTATAGTTAAATTTTTGCTTCTGAGAAAATGAAATAGTATATAATGAAGTTGCCGTGTTTTTGCTTTTTCAATTACATCAATGTAAACTTTTTAATTAAATGAGAATTATTTTTTATATTTCTATAAAAACACATTGAAAATTTAGCAACTTGTTTGTGCATGATATATAAAATTACATTAAATGTAAGCAATTCATTTCTTCATTCCTTAAAATTTTCTGTTAGATAAAAAATATTTTTCTAAATTCGTAAAATGAATTAATGGTAGGTTACGGTAAGTATAAGAGTCCACTATAAGACCAAATTGCCGGGACTAGTTAAATTAACTAATGACCCCGTGTGGAGGAGACGCACAGCGTTGCTTGTGTCTGACCAGGGCTCAAGATGCGCTCGAGAGCCTCTTCAGCCAAATTAGAGGTCTCGGGAGATTCAATGGCCATCCTTCTCCTTCAGAAGTAATTATTCGCTTAAAAAATACTGTGCTCGCCAATAAATTACCTAATTTGTCACCGAAAGTAAACTCTATAGAAAATGGACCAGACGTTTATTTAACAAGTGAAATGTTAGACTCTGCATTTAATGTAAAAGAACGTCAAGAAATTATCAATTCTTTTGATTCTCAAGATGATGAATTAAATCGTGAATTCTTAATTAATCCCTTACCTTTATCTTGGGAAAATGAACTTGCCTCTACCAATCCAAATTGTGATATACCTCCATTTGAAAAAGAAGCTATGGTTTATGTGGCAGGTTATATTGCTTATAAAATTAAAGCTAATTCACTTGGAACTATATCAAGAAATTCAGTCGATGTGCCGAATCATTCCGAGTGGATTAATTTAATTTCTGATGGGGGACTTATTGTTCCAACAAAAGCATGGATGGAAACTATAAAACAAATGGACATAATGTTTCGCAAATTTCATGGCGACACATTTTCTAAAGAAAAATGTCATAGTAACATTAATAAATGAAACAGAGTCTTCCTTTGCTACTGTAAATCGAAAGCCAATTAAACTTTTTTGTCGCTTGAGAACATTGATACGAATTAGGTATTTAAATAGAAATGCAGCGATTGTATCTCATAATAAAGTTGAACAGAAAAACAAGAAATGAGTCTATAGTCAAAAATCAAAATAAGCTGAAGCTAATAGGTAAATATATTTTTATATTGGTTATACTATTTTAAGTTGATTTCAATATTAATAATAATTTTTTTGGGCTTATGAAATAATAATTGCAAATTTACTAGATATTTGAGAGGCATTTGTAGTTTTTTTTCACTCTGATTAAAAACAAAATGAACTTAAAAATAAAAAGTAAGTATTTTGCTTAGAAACTCCAGGCAGCTTATTCTCCTTGGATGCCTGACTACGTCATCAACGGCTATTTCCGGTGACAGTTTTGGGGAGCATTTGAGCCAGCCCTTCTCTTTCCCTAGCCCTGGTGTCTGACGCCCAAGAAAGGGGGGGGGAGCTATGCTGGGCGCTGCGCGCCCGTCATGCAGGAATAGGGGGTTGGGTGACTTCCGCCTGCGCGATGCCACCAACGCAGTGCGTACTTGTACGTTGAAGCGTCTGGATAGGGAGCTGCTCCAAGCGTCTGAAGTGCACGCCATCCCAGAGGATGATAATTGCATGCGTTAAGTGACTAACAAAATACACAGGCACACGAAAATAGGAGGGAGGGTAGCAAAATTCAGTGGCGCTATTCTACTATTAATATATCATACCGAACGTACGTTTCTATAACGATTTCGTAAGCGCGCAGTGCTCTGCAATTGCGGACGATTCTTTCACGAGTTGTGTGAATGTTCTGCACGAGGTGGAGGAGTGTTGGACGCATTAATGATAAGAATGATATCAAATCCGTGTTACAAAGCTAACATTCCTAAATTCAGATGGAGCAACGCTTACAAAACTTTTGGCGGAAGAAGCAGAAATTTGGAGCAAATATTCAAATGAATCTACCTGTATAATTCCATTCGGGTTATTTGATTGTTTGACATTTTAAGGACTTTATGTATTTTGCTTGATTTCGAAAGAAACCAATTTCTAGGGCCAAGTTATAATTATACATATATATTCTGAAGTTTTCTAGTATTGCAGAGATTTTACAAAACGTCTGTCTCAGTATTGATCGTTTAAATATTTGCCTCAGTATAAAATTTTAGAGAAACAAGCCCATTTCAATCGAAAAAAATGCGTAATTGAAGAATAAAACTTTTATTCCTGTGAATAGTTTCTCTAAAAAGCTCTAAAGCTGTTTTTCTTTCTTTAGATGATTAATAAAAAATGATTTTCTAAATAGACGTAAGAAGAAAATAAAATGGATACCAGGTATTTTAAAGAAATAAAAGTAATGCAGGTAAAATAAATCATATGTTTTATCAGTTTTTTACTATTTTACAGAATTTAAATTTTAAAATAGCTTTCTGTTACAAAAAATTGTACACTTTTTATAATAAGCTCTTCTAAAACTGATAATTTAATCTATCAACACACACAGTAGAGTGAGAGATAGGGAGTATTCGCATATGTATTTGTGTGTTATTGAAAGCAAGAGAACTATTCTTCACATAAAATATTTTATTCAACACTTTATACTACTTAAAAAACATGTTTTGAAAGCTTCGGAGTCCAGGATAATGAACGGATTCTTTTGCCTTAATTTTTTTGAGAACTCCGTTTAGCGATACAAACACAATTCGAAGTACATTTTCAGACCCACCCCCACTTTGTTTACATTAAATTTATAATAATTTTTCCCTCAGCCAATCAAAAACTAATGATTTTTCCATTCCCAGCATGACTTTAAAATTTACTGGATTAGAACAGACTCATTTTGTTGCTAGTAAATTAAAACTACTCTCACTGGACATTGATGAATTCATTAGGCATGACGCTATCAACAACTCATTCGACCCATTCTCACGTGACCTTTAGCTCTGATGAACAAAAGTCCTATCTTTTCAACGACTTTTGTCGTTAAAAATGGAGACTTGGAAACGAGCATTTTTGTTTGTTAATCAGGAGTGGCAGTTTTTATTTTTCTTGATGTGGGCAGTAATTAGCGTATAAAATAATATTTTGCTCAACTTACTGCTCATACTGCTTTTTAGATTGTAGCATGCAAATTTATAATGAAACTAATTTTTCTGCTTTTAATGTTATCGGCAAATTCGAAGTGCTGCATTATTTATTTATTTTGTTTTTGAAGTATTTAATTTTCTGTACTACACTTTTTTAAACGACAAGCACATTTTTTGATTATTATCAAAAAGTTAAGTATGTTCTAATTATGCAATTTCTCTCACCACTTTATATTCTGTGTATCTTTAGCACATAAAATCTCTCAATGTTTTATCTGCCCATATTTGAATATAGGAATTAATTTAGTTTTTCCTTGGAAATGGAGGACCAGGTTATTTTTAGAAGAATGCAGACTAAAAGTTAATTAAAGCATTTCAATGGATTTCAATTAAATATTTTGAGTTACTAATATTTGACAGCATATTAAAAAACCTATGCATCAACCTAAATTGTGTCCATTTACTAATTCTTGAAAACTTTGATTGAAGTTGTATATTTGAAGAAAAATCGTCTCATGTTGAATTCAAAATAAATTGGTTGAAACAGTTTATAGCAGCAGTACAGAAGTGTTGAGTAATGTATAAGAAAATTTTTCCCTGAGGTAACACCGGGAAATTGAGGATGTCGCCGCACGGTTTGATTGGCCTTTGTGGGGTGGGTTGGTATTGCGGTTGATTTCCTTAAACCGCGCTTGTGTATTTTTCGAAAGCAAGGAAAAATAATGAACGAAGTTACACGAAGCGAATTGTGTTTGCCATGAAAACATTTTTATTGAAAAATCTTTCCTTTTCTTTTGATCGCTGAGAGACATCGAACATTACGAGAGATTTATACACAATTTTATATTGCTTGAAATGTGCTCTCCAGATTTGAATAGTTGTCAATGACTCTAAGGCGTATTTTTTTTTCATATTTATCGTAACTCGTATTGAAATGATGTGGTGTTACCATGTCTTTCGATGCCATTCATACAGATTGACCCACTTATGGATATGTTTGCTGCATCAAGGAACATCCCACACAATTGGAGTGTGTTTGTGTAATTGTTCGTCAGTGCACTTGTGTGAACACTCCGCTTTCAAAATACTGAGTCGGCACTCTGACATGTGTAGAATGTTTCATTGGTTGACCAATATTATATTACCTATACATTTAAAAACATTTTTAGACAATTTTATGTTAGTAACAAAAAATCTAATTATTCAACATAAAATATTTCTAGATAAATCGACATTCTTATTATTATTACCGTATAAAATAAAGTGAAAAAAACAAATTCCTTAATAGTTCTTATGATAATTAGATCTTTAGACAATATGAAGTTTTTAATATTTTTTAAACACGTCAAGCAATTTAATATTAAAAAAAATTTAAATAAAAAATTTTTATAAATCGAAAATACTTGTAGAAGCAAAAGAAAGGTAAACTTCCAGATAAGTAGTGTGAGGAATGTATAATCGCTACTAGGGGGCGAACAATAAATAGATCAGTTCTTTTACGTCGAGCCTCAGAATCAGTTATAAAATGACAAAGCGCGATTTACAATAAATTTTTTATTTGTTACTGAACAACAGTCTTTTTTTAAAACGTTGACATGGATATGCGTAAATGTAATTCTAATTGGATAAAAACGAAAATGCTCAAGTGAGTGGCCTTTTTTATCTAAGCTTTTGATTTCTACATACTTTGACATGGCTTCGTTTATGACAAAAGGCAAAAACTTTCCGTTAATTTTTTAAAAAATTATTTTCTGTTTTTTTTTTTTAAATATTTTATTTATGATACGACAAAACAAGTTAGTCCAATTGTATAATGGAATTAATTTACGGAAAACGCTTGAAAATATGTGTCATGTACCAAGCAATATTGTTCCATGAGTATTAATAATTTTCGCTCTAAAAATATGAACACATTTAGAAAATTATAAAGTGGTTTTACATAGACCGTGGTCTTGTTCGGCTCAGTATGTTTACACCCTTCTTTTTTATTTTAAAACATCATGTTTTTATAATGAGCTGCTTAAATAAAATTGCGATTGCTTAGATAGACCATTAAATTTCATAACAAAACTTTGCTGTCATTTTATTCCATGTTATAATGTGATCTATTAGTAGATTCCAAATATTTTGCAACCCTTTTATTTTCTTCTTTTTTGCAGCTTAAATTTTTTACAGTAAGTTGAAATCAAATATGAGCTTCATCGCTATACACGCACAGAGCATTATTTTTTTTATCAAATTATTTAGTTTCATAATGAATGTTTATCTTTTAATATTATGACTTCCGTGCTGTTACTAAAAGAGACTATCTTCGTTCCTTTGCTTTAATCCACGAGTGAGATTGTGTTACTTTTTCGTTTGTGTTCAATAAGCGACATTTTTTACTCAACTTTCAGTATTTCGTGTTTTCTTTCTCTCTCATTGATTTCATATCCTTTAAATAATACTCTACTTTGCATTTACCAATAACAGTTGATGGAATTTTTTAATTCCCTGTTGTTGGTAATTTTGGATTAATTTCAAAAAAAAAAATCGAGTATAATCTACTTGCAAAAATTTTTCAAATTAAATTAAAATTAAATTTTTAATTGGAAAAATTATCTTTCCAGCATTTTGCATTGATGTAACGAGCTATAAAAAGAAAAATTTAAATCGCGGCATTCGAAAATTTATTCTTATAATTATGTAAAAATAAGAAATATTCGAAGATACAATATTCGTAATTATTTGAAATCACTTAAAAATACAATATAAATACAAATAAAAATCTTAATAAAAGGAATTAATTGAAATCGCAATTTTCAAATTCCGTAATCACTTGATACAGCGTCATTTTGGTTGGCGAGAAAATGTTTGTCGCCAACTTTCCAGATCTCGCCAAATGGTGGACCAAAATAGGACTTTGCGTTAATTGCAATCGAAAATTTGCTTTAAAATTGTGCTCGAAATATTTTTCATGAAAGTATCAGAAAATATTGGGAGTCACAATATTAAAAATCAGAAATCCTGCTTCATCACGAAATTTCGGATTCTAAATTTCGAATATCGGAAACTCAGGAGAGGTTGGCGACGACATTAAGTATCGTGGTAAATCTGGAGTTTAAAATTTGAGGTAAAAAATATTCACTTAAAAGTAAAGTATAATTTCTCCGACAAATAAACGTGTACTTAGGCTCACCGTGAACTAGTAGATAACACTCTTCGGAGACCAAGTTCGATCCTGGCCGTTGTTGTAAAAATGGGAACGCACTACTACCTTCTGCATGCACGTTTGGCGGGTGGGAGCTTGGGAGTTTTCAAAGTTTTTTCATATTCATCGGAACGTTTACAAAGAAAGTCAAGCAGACTGTTTAATCATTATTTATTTTTGCTTTGAATGAAATATTTTTCATTATTTTTCTCAACAACCAATTAACCTTCTTTCACAAACATATTTGCATGAATTTATGCTACCTTTATTTTCAGTACGATTTTTGCGTGTGCATATTCTCTAAGAGCCGCTGAGGCCTAGGTTGGCGTTCATTCTCCCTGTAGAAAGTAAGTGAGTTCAAATCCACCGAAGATACGTCGTGTTTGCTACTGGCGACTATAGCAATTTCATTAGGTCGTGGTCGGTTTGCTCTTCATGTTAAGTGAACCTCTGTGGGCTCTTCTGCTTCTGAATGAAGAAGACTTTTAAAGTCCAAGAGGTCATGTCCACTAGCTCTAATAGATACATCATCTCAGCTACTGAAGTGATGGAAAGGTTGAAAATGTTCCCAGCTGACAGACATTATTGCAACATTACTAAGCGAGATAAAGGAAACACAGGTACTGTACACAACGAAAATTACATTTAATGACATCTAAATTTTTTTACTGAATGATAAAAATATGCTCTTCACGCAAATGCGTTGTTTGAAACCCTCAAATGATTTCGATGCACTTTTCCTTGTGTCAAAAAATTTCATTTTTGTGTATCGAAAATGTGCTTAGCTTCATTTCATTTATAGCATGCTTGTCTAAAGTGCGGCCCACGGGCCGCATGCGGCCCAAAAGCCTTTAAAATGCGGCCCAAACGCAAATTATGAAAATATTTAAATTTACACATTTTTCTTAAAAAATTAATGTTGCAATATTTTTCATATATAATCGATTTGCTGACATTTATTTTGAAATAAAAATTTAACTCTTTAACCCTTTGAATACCGAGGCTTGAATTCTTAAGGGTACTCAAAATATCAAAACGCCCGAAAATGTAGTTTACGTTTCCGAAGATTTCCTTCCCACCCCCACCCCCGGTGTAAGAGTAGAAGCAAAAGGGCTATACTTTGAACAATTTTTTTTTAAAAAGACAGCTACTCAAAATAATGTCATTGTAAAAGCAAGTTATGTCGTAGCAAATTTAAAAGCGAAATAATCAAAACCTTTTATTGATGGCGAATTTATAAAAGAATGCATGGTAAGCGTAGCCAAACATAATTTGCCCTGAAAAAAAGTTGGATTTTTCTAAAATCATTTATCTCACCAATCTATAGCCACAAGAATTAAGGAGTTATGGAATGCAGTTGGAAAGTCTTTAAAAAGCAATTGTACCAATTTTAAATTTTATTCGTTAGCCATGGACGAAAGCACTGTCGCTTCTGATACGGCTCAATTGGCAATTTTTATAAGAGGAATCGATGAACATTATAATATCAAGGAAGAAATGGTTGCTTTAGTATCGTTAAAAGACACAACTAAGTTTGTAGATTTATTCCATGTATTAAAACGACTAGAGAAAGGTTTTCCTTATCTATGAAAAATTTATAAGCTATCATAACCAATGGAGCACCTGCCATGGTTGGTAAAAATAGGGGACTCGTTAAAATGGTTAATAATGAAACCGTTGCTGTCGGCAATACGACCTTGATGGCATATCATTGTATTTATTGTACATCAGGGCAATTTGTGTGGAAAAATTTTAATAATAGAAAGTGTGTTAAGCGTTGTTATAAAAACCATTAACTTTATAAGAGCAAAAGGACTTAATCATAGACAATTTCAAGAGTTCCTCCAGGTAGTGGGCACTGAATTTGCAGATGTTATTTATTATACAGAAGAGTAAGATGGCTCAAGTAAGGGGAAAATGCTCAAAAGATTTTACGATTTAAGAACTGAAATAAAAATATTTATGGAATCAAAAGAGAAATCTGTGACTGAATTTGAAGACGAAGATTAGATTTCAGACTTAGCTTTTTTAGTAGACTTAACACAGCATTTGAATGATTTATATTTGATACTTCAAGGAAAAAATCAAGTTATTAATAATATGTTCCAAACAATAACAGCGTTTGAAAGAAAGTTGAAATTTTGGCACAATCAAATAAAAGTGAAAGATTTGACGCATTTCAGTACTTTGGCTGTACATAAACCTGTGAGTTGCACAAAATATGCTGCGTTAACATTTGATTTAATTCAAGAGTTTGAAAGTAGATTTCAAGATTTTCGAAAAAATGAGGATTATTTCAACATATTTTCTATTCCATTTTCTCTAGAAATAAATAAATTACCTTCAAATGGAATACATTGAACTGCAAAGTGACATTCAACTGAAAGAAAAATTTGGAAATGTTTCTTTACTTGAGTTTTATAAAGATTACCTACCCCGCGATAAATATCCTAATTTTCACAATCATGCTTTATTAATGTCTTCAGCTTTTGGTAGTACCTATATTTGTGAGCAATTATTTTCAAGAATGAATCATACAAAAAGTAAAAATAGGACAAAGATTACCGAATTACCGACAAACATCTTGAAAATGCACTAAGAATTGCAACCTCGTCTATTGAACCCGATCTCGATTCGCTTGTTCGATAAAAGCAAATTCATCCATCTCATTAATTTGATTATTTTTTCCATCTTTATGAAATCCAAACTAAATGAAACGAAAGTTTTACAAATTTAAAATAAATATGTACCTATAGATATTAAATTAAAAATAAAAAATTATAATAAAAAAAAGTTAATTAATTTTAATAAAACTACATAAAGTTAATTTTTATTTCAATTTTTTGAAAAAATATTTAATGTGCGGCCCAGCAAAAAAATTTTTTTGCCATGCGGCCCATGAACGGTCATAGTTTAGACACCCATGATTTATAGCATCAAACCTTGACTAAGAGCGTTAGTAAAATTTTGCCGAGAGAAATTTTCAATAACAAGTAAAGTTATCATTTAAAAATTCCCTTCAGATGATCTGAGCAAAAAATTTAAAATTGTTTAAATTTTTAACTCTACATAATTTTGTCGCCAGTATAACGATAGAATTGTTATAAAACTTAAGCAACGTATTAAAATTGTGCAAAAACTCTGAGATTTTGTGACAGTGATTTGTAGCGGCAGTTTCTTCCTTCACTTCACACATGTGACAAAATTGGATTAAAATATTCTTAATTTAAAAATGTATAGCAATGGTGTTAAAATTTTCCGCAGTTCGCGATGTTTTTGTGCGCATCAGAGCTTGATCAGAAAAGTGGTTTACGCCCCAATAGTCACATAAAAATATTTATGCAGTAAAATACATTGGCAAAAGAATTTTAAAATTCTCGTTTTATTCACAAGAACTGGCAAAATTGTCCAGAAGTACTAGTTATGTAGCAATATTTAATCCTCGGCATTCATTAAACACAAAATTGTAATTTATCAGATGACAGAAAAAAGATAAAATAATTTAATTGATTGACTTGAACATGTTGCGTCTATTGATTGTTGTTGCACCAGCATACTTCCCTGTTCCTAGCCCGGGGTTGGGCTCTACCAGTTGTACAGAAGAAGCAGCCAGGTGGTGTATTTATGATTTGAAGCAGAAAACCCACAATACTTGCCCTGCCCGGAGGTATCATTTCACCTGGAGGACATTGCGACCACGACCAGTTTTAACGTGCTCTATCCGCCATTAGCAAACACGACGGATCTTCGGTTCAGCGAGGATTCGAGTTCAATACCTTCCGATCATGAGAACGACTCCGCAACCAATCAGGCCACCGTTCCTACGTGCAAATTTTGACTTCTCAATTAACGCAATTTTTTTATGTAATGCAAGTGAGTTGCTTGGTTGGAATGTATGGAGCAAAGTCCAAACTAGAACATGCTGTGCCAGAAGAAAACAAAAAGCTGTTTATTTTATGATAACCCAGATAACATTGAATGTCTAGTTAAAAACATAACAGTATTGTATAACTACAATAAATCATATATAGTATGTAAATTTGTATTCAATCAAAATTTTAAAATACCCATTGTATAATTTAAAATTGAATAAAACTGATAAAACTAATAGATAACGCGAAAAGACTGTCATAGGGAGGCTCCCTCGCAAGGAAACAATTTTTTAAAATAAAATTGTTTTTTTTTTTTTTTTAAGTTAAAATTTATAAAATATGTTTCTTAGATTTTTTCTTACCACTGAGCTATTTCAAGCACACGATCTTCCGTATTCCATCAGAGGAGCAACGGCTTCGAACTCTAAAAGGATCCAGCATTTTCTTGGTGCTTGCTTGTTAAAAAACTTTAAGCAATCCTTAATAAAGAACATGAAATTAAGATTTTTTAAATTCCTTTTCAAATGAAACGCATTTTGCAAAAGCGGTTGATGCATTGAAATAAATAATGGCGCGCAAAATATATTACATTAATATTCTGTTCTTCTTTAATCCATCTAAATATGATCCAAATCTAACGTCGTAGAATTTCTTAGTGTAAACATTGAATTCCGGAATTGGCTTTCAATACGAAAGTGAACTCAGCTTTCATTACATTATTCTTTGCTATACCAACAATTGCCACGTTTCAATGCACACTCGAATTACTTAAATTAACTGTAAACATGAGGCATGAAAAATATTTAGCCAATATTATTTCTTCCACCACAAAAATGATTCTTCACGATGAGAATTCCTCAGTCTAAATATTCCTGCTCTGCAAAATTACGACCTAAATCCATGATCCAACTATTTGACTATCTAGTAATTAAAACTCAAGTAGAATTATTACGTAAAAAATTGCATGAAAGCTGCTTATTTCTACGGGAAGCGCAGTCACGAAAACGCGAATACAGAACTGAATAACTGCATAGCAGGAAATAAACTTCATGAGGCGGAATTTGCATTTGCAAAACTAGAAGAGATATCTTCTTCTGTAAAACGATGAATTTGGGATAGTTTAACTTTCGGCAAATCCTGCTTCCGACACACAAACACAAAACGAACGTCATCGTGTTGAATAAAATGAAACAATCTTACCTGCAAAAGTTTGTTTTCAAGAATTATAAAAAAATTTACGAAAATTCAGTACAAAAGCAATTGGATACCTCTTCGGCAAAGGATTGTTTTCTTATAAACATTCTAAAATTGGAACAAATGGATATTGATAGTAATCCCCTAAAAATTGTTTGAGGGAAATTGTTTGCAGGGGAATATTCGAATGAATCAAATTTAACGATACTTTTGAAGCATCACTTTAGTGTCACAAGCAGCATGGGGTCAAAGCGTTGTCATGGAGCAACACAATTCCTTTACACAGCATTGCTCTCTTGTTGATTTGAAATGCACTCCGTAGTTTTCATAAAGCAATATCATCATGCCGCATTGACGGTTTCACCTCTGTGAAGAAATTCATAAGCAAAACCCCTTTCATATCACAGTGCATGATTTTTTGTGCTGACATTATCGTTTTGAACTTTTGTTGTTTCGGAGATAGTGTGTCTATAATCCATTGAGAATGTTGCTTCAGTTCTGGTATGACTTGGCGAACTCACGTTTCCTCCCCTACCACATTTTGTTTTGAAATATATTCTGCCTCTTCTCTGTTTCGTGTGAGAAATGTCAATTCACTGCCAACTCGCTTGAATTTGTAAATGTCAGTGAGAAATTTTAGAGCCCAGGGGAACACAAATTGTGATAATTTCATACAAAATAGTACGTGGAATTTGCGGAAATCCGTTTCAAAGTGTCATTGGGAAACGCTTATATCCATGGATTTTTTCATCAATTTTTTTTACCAGATTATCTTTGACAACAGAAGACCACTTCGAGCCTCGTCATTTGTTGGACCTTCAGTAAACCTTCGTACCCACTTTCTTTCCACTCCATCACTCATCAAAAATAACTTTGCTTGTCTATAGATTTCAGCAAGTTTCATAACCCTTGTGTTCAAAAATCGAATTACAGCACGAATCTCATAGTCGGCGGAAACAATGATTGTTTTAAGCATTTTACACGTCCAAAGTAAACTTTAAACACAACGTGGAACAACCGTCGATTGAGAGACAGTGTACGTGGTAGACTACTGCGCATGTGCGGGACACCGACAACTGCATTACAGCTGCTGTACAGTGTAACGGTCATTATTTAACAAACTGTACAATTTATATAATAACCACCGATTATTCTTTATCTGCAATTTAATGTAAAATCATTAAACAATTTATTAGTATTCATAATGAAAAAAAAATTTAATACCAAAATTTTCCTAAAAATCTGACACCTATTTTTGTTTTAACCAATTTTATAATATTCAATACATTGATTTTATTAAAAAAATGTACAGCTTACATAATAAGCTCTTCTAAAAATGAGCGCTTCGTCTACAATTTTAATACTTTTAAGCATACTGTTGAATAAAAAAATTAAGAAAAAGTGTGTATTGAACACATGTATTTGTTTTTGAAATCAACAAAACTATTCTTCTCAAGAAAGACTTTTTTATTGAACACTTTATACTGCACTAAAAATGCATTACATTTAAGTTTGGAAAACATAAATTCTGTTTTCCTAAAGTATATTTACAATAACTGTGTAAAAAAACAAAATACCTATAAAATCACAACTATTTAAGAACTGAATTTTTACAATCTTCTGAAAAAAAAATCACCAAAGTTATAATGTCCCTCTTTGAAACATACTAACAATTAAAATTTGTACCACACAAATTAAAATAAGGAATTCATTAGCTACGTTTATTATGAAGATTTGAAAATATTCATTAGAGAGAATTTTTGATCAATATTTTGGAAATTTAAGTCATCGCCTATAAGAATTATTATTTTGTCACATTGAAAAAAAGGAAGTGGATTTTAGCTGAAAAAGGTGCTTAATTTGAAAAAATGAATCACATACCAGTTTCAATTGAATGACACAAAAAAATACACTTTTTTTTAATAAATTCATATTTTTAAATTTGTATGCTAAAACAAAATAATTTTTTTAACCTAATGAAGAAGAACTACTAAAACCAGTGAAATCATTTTATCACCAATTTTAATATTTTACATCTGTGTGTTTTTAACACCAAATTTTTTAATAGAAAATATTTATGCATTTTATATAATATTTTTTGTTTTTTTGCTTAACACATTCAGAATATATGCCATAGAATTCAAAAAATTTTCTCCAAATCTAGTTAACAGTCAATACTTTTATTAAAAAGAGTAGTATTTGTTTATAATAGATCTAAAGCTATCTTTATGCGAGTAGCAAAGACTGACTTTTTTAAAATAAAATTAAAAAATGAAAATATAAAATAAGCAACAGAAACAAAAAATAGCACTGGAAATTTTGTATTTGCGACATTAAAGAAGCGACAGAGAAAAATAATTTTCTTAATTGAATTTAAAAATGTTATTGTATGGTTTGGAAGCCATCCAGAAAGCATTGTAAAAGATTGACTGCGCAACAGTCCCGTTAAAAAGTGGCGAAGATATTTCAAATATTATGTAGCTGAGTTTAATAATTAATTGAGACATTAAAAAAAATTATGTTTTATTCTTTGAGTATTGTATAAGTGACATTTGTTTTTTAATATTTTTTTATATTATAATATAAATCCGCAATAATTGAGTAAAATTATCTTACTAGCATTTAGCACTGATGTGACTTGATGTGAAAAGAAAATTCCGAAATCGCGTTATTCGAGAATATACAAAATCATATAATTATTTAAATAATAAAGTATTCAAAGCTACGATATTCAAAATAAATTGAAATCGTATAAAAATATAAATAAATCCAAATGCACGCTAATTAGAAACCCCGATATTTGAGTTTATAAAACGCAAAAGTATCATAATGGATCGAAAATTTTTGATATAGCAATTTTCACATTCCGTAATTACGTCATTTTGGTTGACGAGAAAATGCTTATCCCCAATTTTCCATTTCTCGCCCAACGGTGGACCGAAATAGGACTTTGACTTATTTGCATTCGAAAATTACCTTTATAGTTGAGTTTGAAATACTTATCAATAAAATAACAAAAATATTGGGAATCACATTGCTAAAAATCTCAAATACTGTTTCATCGCGACATTTCGGTTTTTAAATTCGGAATATCTTCAACTGAGGTCTGCGATGATATTAAGTATCATGATAAGCGAGAAATTTAAAATTTGAGGAAAAAATACTGATTGAAAAGGAAAGGACAATTTCTTTGATGAACACACTTGTACTTAGGCTCACTAGGATCCAGTGAGCCGACCAATGGCTGAGTGGTTAGCGTTCCTGACTCTTGAGCTGTGGGTCCTGGGTTCGAATCCCGGTTCGGGCATGGATGTTACTATCTCTCTGTGTTTCTCTGTCCTTTCTTGTGTGTTGATGTATGAATGTTGCCCGCCCTATAAACGGGTCTGTGGTGGTATGACGCGGGTAATGCTACTCGCCTCCGTGACTTGGTTCACAGGTGCCCGCTGGGTAACGACAAATGAGTAGCAGCTTCCGGCCTTATTTTTGTCAGTAAATGTATTAGGTTGTCAGTAAATTTGAAGTACTGCTTCATATTTTGAACTATTATATTCTCGGTGGAATACTGTTTTTATTAATAAATGCTTTTTCAATTATTATCAAAAAGAAAACATTTTTAATTATGAAATATTCCTCGACAAATTAACGTTCTCGTTATTATTACAGTGTAAATTAAATGCAGCAAATTCCGAAGCAGTTGATAATTTTACTATTAAAGTTAAGTTTGGCTTTTTTTACGCTACTTATATTCTTAAACAATATAAGAATCTTAATTTGAAAAACAATTTTAAAAATGTTAAGGAATATTTTTATTGTTCTACGCGAATTGTGACGGTATTGAAACTCACCCTTTCCAGAGCACTCAGCATAACTCAACTTTTCCATACATTGTGCTGAATATTCTGCTTAAAGCATAATAATCTGAATGCAATTTTGTACGGTGATAAGCGAAGTCGTATTGAATTGAAAAATTTAGTAGAACAAAGAAAAGAGTCATTCAAAACTTAAATATTGGAAAAGCGCTCATGGCCGATTAAATGAAAGAACACCGTAGCATTAATTCATAGCTAAAATTGTGTGGAATCAAAGAAAATTTAAAAAAGGAGCCAAATTCTCTATGTGCAGGTTGTATAAATCATGCATGCTCGATGAAAAAAATAATCGAAATGGAATACAGTCTAATGTGCGACCATAACTTGCGTAATCATGCTTCGGACATTTGAAATCGAACCACATAGTGAAATAAAATTGAAAAATTAAAAAACTGAACGATATTTAATACGCCGATTAATTTTTACGACTTGGAAGCCTTTATTTACTTAGAAACATTGATTAACATTTACTTAACATTCATTTTCAGAGTCCGCGGTGGCTTAATTTGTTGGGGGCACCGTTCTCATCATCCGAAGGTTTCGAATTAGAACTTGACCGAAGTTCCAGCGTGTTCACTGAAGGTGACTGGGGCACATCCAACAGGTTGTGATCGCAATGCACTGCAAGGGAAATGACACCTATAAGGATGGCAAGCCAAGTATTGGGGGTCCTCTGCTTCTTAATAACAGTGAAGACTGCCACCCGGCTTCATCAAACTGACCAACACTTCCTGCTCATTTTTCTAACTTTACGCAAGGAAGATAAAAACTTTTTGTTCTCAGAGCAAAAAACACCTAAAAATGTCATACGACTGATGTTTATGCGGCTCGGCTTCGCAAAGTTCATATATAAAACGTGATTTCGCAGTTTTTAAACTTAAAAATAAACATGGCGAATTTCTATTCAAAATAGCTTCATATTGTTACTAAAAAAGAAAAAGATCGAATGGTATATTCTCTCTTTCACTCAAATTAATAAAGAAATAACTTTTCTCATAAAAAATTATTAGTTCAATATTTTGTTCTAAGCCTTTCTTAAATTTGAATGTTTTTTACTTGCAATGAAGAAGGATTAAAGAAAATTATATTGGCGATAAACTCGAGTGTTCCGGCGAGCTAAAATATCCTTTTAAGGGAACTTTTTAATATAAAAAGCATCATCTGGTATGGCACATATAATGGCGACAAATAAATCGAATAAAAATTTATATATATTATGACTAAATTAGATTTAGACGGGTAGGATGTAATATAAAAAAATAAATGATAAAAAAATTGGGACAAAGTTCGATTATTTGCGAAGTGTGTTTGATTACTTACAAAGTCTAATGATTGAGAAAGCAACCCGAAAGAAAATGCTCTTCAAGAATCATCTAAAGTTTTTTATCAAAAGCCTCCACCATCGCAGTTTCCGAAAAAAAGAGAAATTCGATTCTTTTCCATTTCACCGACGAAATGGTAGAACCGATACCAAACCAAATATAACCATCTGTCACTGGTAACATGTTTTAAAATCATATCATTCATTTCCTTATTTTATAAGAAATAATAGAAATAAGCGATTGAGAGATCAACGAGTTAAGCAATAAATTTATTAATAGCGTAAAGGAAGGACAATAAATTTATGGCAATCATTATACTTGAAAGAATGAAACATTTATCCTTTTCACTACCAAATGACTTTATGGTTCAAGCTTTTAAAAGTGAAGCACAAAAATACCTTTGTCCTTTCAAAAACAGTATTGCGCACGGGAAAAGTAAAGTGTCTGAAATAACGCAGGACAGAGATAACGGAAGGACTGAAGAAATATGTCTCAGGTGAGGTGCACCGAAGCGAAGTCCACAAAATGTTTCAGCGATGTTGTTGTTGTCGTGTACCAGCCAGGCTGGTAATATGGGGTGAAAAAAACTACTTGTATTGAACAAATCTTATGTTTTGAAACTAAAATATTCATTTCTTAAGTTATTGTACTGTATAATGCATCAAGTCTTTTCACTAATTAAATAGCAATTAGCTTAGCAATAATGGCAAAGGTTTTACTATAAAAATTTTTAGGAAAGATGATTAGCTTATCAAATATCACAAAACTAGTGTAGTTTATTATAAGAATATATTTTAAACTATAATATGTTTTGATATGTTGAATTATTTCATAGTTATAGGAACTAAACAAAGCTAAAACTGAATATTAAATTATTCATTCCTAAATTTGAATCTGTGAGTAGAACTGGGCACCATTAGGAAAGAGGTGCTAAATAACAAGAAAAAAATTTCAGAAAATTTAAATTTTATTTTGATCCAAATACTAATTTTCTTCAGGAAATTTTTTCTTTGAATTTGTAATAATGAATAATCACATTCAGAGACCTACATAAAAGGGTAATAAATTTCTCTTAATGATGTAATTAAATAAATAAATATAAAAAACAGGTTAAACCGTCCCTACATGTGATTATGTTTGATGATATGAGGTCAAAAAAAACTTTGAGGCTATTGTTTAATTCATCTGTTTGGGCACTAAGATGATTTGGCTCAATCCCGAGCATCTGGTTCAGCAGATTATTTCCTCTTCAAGGTTGGATACTTAGTAGCTCGGAATTTACTTCTAAATGAGTGTTTTTCTGTGCCCTGAGGAAATCGTAAAGAACGAATGGAATCTTGGACTAATGAAAAATACAGTTCAATGATACAAATACATTCTTCTAACCACTTATACATCATGCCATTGTTTTTATGCCGAAGAGGCATTTTCTAATAAAGTAATGCCGAGCCACACTTCCAAAACAAACAAAAAAAATTATAACAGTTTGTGATTGTTACTGGAACTGGATCCTAAGATTTAAATGTAATGGAACATTGTTTACGATTGATATTAAATTCGTTGTCAGTCGGGATCTCTCATCTCGGAATTTCAAATGCCTTAACAAGCAATTACAGCATGTATTTTTTATTGCATTTACATTAGAGGTTATGCAGTGTTTTCTGAACAAAAAACTGCTTGTTTAATCTGGAATTTTATGAGTATACATCAATAGAGACATCTTATGAGGAAGAGTTAAATATAAAGAATCACACACAATATAGTTCCTTAACATTCATTAACATATAGTTCCTTACATTTCGTTAGGACGAATGTGAGGCCCCAATGATTCACCTTGCATTCCTGGCGAGCTAGCCTAGTGTACATGTGATGCAGATATGCATTTTAAGCTGAAACAATTTTTTAATAACCACTAGATGCCCTCTGTGACCATTATATTAAACTGAACGTAGTTTTAGTATTCTGACCTTCAGATTTTACATATTCTGGCTGATTTTGGTACTTTACTCATCACCTGTGACTGGGCAGGAGTGGAGGAATCGTAATGTAAACAAGCTCTGCCCTTTAACTTTCCACATGATACTCCCTTCTGATAACTCTCCAAATACTATTTTTTTGTTTTGTTTTCGCTACTACGAGGGGTCTTTGATGGTTTCAGCTTCAGTTTTATAACAGTTTGTATTGTTTTCAGATATATTATGCGCACTTCTCTTGTTATTTCGGAAACCCTTGACTCTAGATTATTATGACGAGGAAGCATTGTTTATCAGAGGATAAATATACTTCTATGATAAACAATTTAGCGATATAGATAAAAGTGGTGATTCATTCGCTAAATTGTTAGAAAGCGATATTTCCAGCAATTCTGTCACGGACACATCTCCATTGTTAGAGATTTTCCACTTTTAGTCTTCATTTTAAATTTTATCTGTAAATAGCTTTTGTCTTATATTTTTTATTAATTTGAAAGTATATTAATGTGTTTTGCCAGTTAAAGTTTTGGAATAATTGAAATAGCACTTTCAAAAAATGTTTCGGCAGTTTAGTAAACTTTTTTATATATTTTCATATAAATTGAAGGAAATACATTAAAAAAGTATAGTTTTAACTTTATAAGTAGATTATGTAATAATCTAAAATGCTTCCAAAAATTACGGCTGTAGGACTTAAACTTGGAATTTTTTTTCTAAAATTAAGCTTAGTGAAGCAAAAACCCCATCCTTTAGTATAATTCCTTTCACTTCCATTTGGTCCTGAGTCTTAAACAAAGGCTTCCCGTCCTGAAAAGGTTAAAACTTAGTCCTATGCATAAACAGTACAATATGTACGAAAGGGAACTGCTGACTACTTATCATATTAAAAAACATATCCGTTATCTTGTAGAAAGCTGACATTTACAATTTTCAATGATCGTAAGGCTGTAACATTTGCTTTAAATCAAAGTGCCGAAAAGAATTTACCCCATCAGTTTCATAAGGTCTTTAAATTTTTCATATTAAAAGAGACATACATATTTCCGGATCAGAGAACATAATTGCTGACGCATTGTCAAGATTAAATATTTTATCTGTTCTATCAGCCATTGGTTATGAAACAAAAGCTTTAGCTCAAAGGTCAGATAGAGAATTACAGCAACATTTAGAAAACCAAAGTTCTTCATCTTTAATACTATCTGAATTTCTAGTAGTTGATTCAAATGTCAGATTTTACTATGATTTTTTGAAGAAAAGAATTCGTTTTTGTATACCCAAATGATTCCAAAGAGTTGTTTTTGAAACAACTCACAACATATCTCATTTAGGAAACCATTCTGCCATAATGTTATTAATGAGAAAATATATTTGGCCTCAAATACAAAATGTCATTCAGAATAGGTGTTGAAACTGTCTTAATTGCTAACAAAGCAAAGATAACTGCAATGTCAAGTGTATTATTCACAGTTTTCTTTTACTCAGTCAATGCTTCAATGAAATTTATGTTGACATAATCAGTCCTCTACCAATACCAGAAAATTACCAATATAGTGAAACCATTATTGACAGATACAGCTGTTGGCAAGAAGCCATTCCAGAGTTTGGCAATGAAGCTGAAACCATAGCAAAAGTCCTTTATGCTATTTGGATTGTTAGTTTCGATGTTCCATTGTACATCATCACCGATGTAGGTATATAGTTTAAATCACGTTTATTTCAGGAGTTATAAAATACTATTCTACCATAACTCAAAGAATGCTCACATCCTCGTATCATTCTCAATCGAATGGTTTCATCGAGAGATGATATACTGGTGATCAGCAACCTGCTACTCGCGACTCTTTGCTCCTCAACTACGGCTCTTCTCCAAATGTTTAATAGTTTCCAAAATATTTAGTCCAATTTCCAAAATGGAATATTACTTGCCAGTCACGGAATATTACTTATTATCTCGCCCTGAAAGAGACGACTAAAAACTTTTGAAACGCAAGGCTGTAATAAAGGGACATATTTATATAAAGCAAAAATAGCACAGAGTCTAAAGTCCAGACAAATGGTAAAAAATATTTCCATATCATTTTTTTAAAAAGCTCGATGATTTTGAAGGTTTGATCACTTCACATTGGATATACAAATAAATGGTTTCTTTTAGGAGTAAATTATATTCCTAGACTAACTGTGGTATTCATTTTATTATATAAAATATAATTTAGGGGAAAAGTGAGTTTTTGTGTAGTGCGCCCATATGGTGCGGGTGACTTCTGATTCTCACTTAGATTGATTTCAAAATTCCCGTATATCTCAAGATATGCCCAATGAATATACAGATAAATGGTTTCATTTAGTAGTAACATTTTATTGTATAAAATGTATTTTAGGAGAAAATTTAGTTTTCGTGTGGTGTGCCCATATGGTGCGGGTGATTTCTGATTCTCACTTAGAATGATTTCAAAATTCCCGTATATCTCAAGAAATGCCAAATGGATATACAAATAAATAGCTTCATTTAGTAGAAAATTACATTCCTAGACTAACTGTGGTATTCATTTTATTGTATATAATATATTTTAGGAGAAAAGTGAGTTTCGTGTAGTTCGCCCATATGGTGCGGGTGACTTCTGATTCTCGTTAGATTGATTTCGAAATTCCCGTATATCTCAAGAAAAGCCCAATGGATATACAAATAAATTGTTTCATTTACTAGAAAATTACATTCTTAGACTAGCTGTTGTATTCATTTTATTACATAAAATATAATTAAGGAGAAAAGTGAGTTTTTATGTAGTTCGTCCATATGATGCGGGTTACTTCTGATTCTCACTTAGATCGATTTCAATATTCCCGTGTATCTCAAGAAATGCCCAAGGGATATACAAATGAATTGCTTCATTTAGTAGTAAATTACATTCTTAGATTAACTGTTGTATTCATTTTATTATATAAAATATAATTTAGGAGATGGCAACTGTAAAAATATTGTGCAAAGTAATAAACTATTTATAACTAATATAATTCCTGAAAACAAATTTTTCAATTATATTCATAAAACTTCATATGAGAAATATTTGTTAATTACTGAAAGTAAAACAAAGTGTAATAAAATTTAAATACGAATTATGCTTTGCGCTCTTAAAAATGAATATATTTTGACCTAAAAAAATATCAATTTCCAGAGTAACAACCATATACTGAAAAAATATTTTATTACTGAAACTTATTGTTTCTGAGTGTGTTAATAAGTCTAATTTATTTTATCAATGCAAATTAGTACTGGTTTGTCTTAGTTTTTATTACAAAATCTCTCTTTTCTTAATAGCGAAAATGCAAACATTTTTTGTCTGATTTTTGCTTCCTAAAAATTTTTTAAACCAACTTATTTCATTATAGGTTTCTGTTATAAAGTTTAAATATATGAAAATTATTGCCCTATAAGAGCACTATGAGCTGTAATTTATTTATGAAATATAAGGAAAATGATAAAAATTAATCTAAAGTGGATCAGAATAAAATAATTTTATATTGATTCTTTATACTAAATTATGAAAAGAAGTCAGTAAATTTTCAAATTAAACTACAAAAAATGTTTTTTGAATAATTTTATTCAATAACTGAATTTGCATATTAAAGATCAATAATTAATAAATAAGTATGGAACTGTCTTTTATCTTATTACCTGATAACCCCGTTAAAATGAAAATTATGGTCACAGCTTGCAAAAAAAAAAAAAAAAAAAAACGGTAAAAGTTTGTGATTTTTTCAGTAGCCAAATAAATTAGCCAAAAGTGATTAATTAATTTCTACATTCAGTTTGGTGCTGTTGCCATGTCTTGATGGAATTAATTCATTACTGCACGTGTATCGACACTTAGCTTACTGAAAATATCAAGCAAAGGCTGTTGCATTACATATTTGTGTATATTCGCATTTGAATTTTTATATATATATCCAATTTTATCAAGAGAAATAATTAACAATTTTTCATAGCGAATTTATATGTTTCAGTGTGCTATTTTTATCTAAAAAGCAAATTTATACGATTGAAAAGTTGCACAAATCTTTAATGGTTTATATAAATTTTTCTGGCTAAAATTTTATAATTTTAGTCATTTTGATTTTTATATTTTAAATGACAAGATCAAATATATTAATGTTTTCAAAAAAATGTTCAACTCAATTCATCTAAAATGGGATTGACTGTTTGAAGAGCAATATTTTGATCGCAGTCTACACAGACACACTGCTTTGAATATTCTCAGACCTGTATAATGAAACTTCACTTCCACAATTGTGTTACCAATTTGAGAGATAGATGTGCTATTGAAAATACTAATAGATGAGAATTAATTATTTAAAAGATTAAAGAGTTTAAAATATAATAAGAAATAATTAAAAACACATTCACTAAAACCTTTCATTTTTAGTAAATGTTTTAATTATGGAACTGATATCCGAGAATAAATAAAATTAACTCTTATCAATAATTGCTTCTGTTTTAACAGTTGCAAAATAGTTTTAATTATAAACAACTTAAGTACATTCGAAAATTAATGTATGGTAATGCTAACATAAATTCATTTTTCATATGTTTTCATACAAATATTTCTGAAATTTTTAAAATGAAAATTTGCAACTTTTAATTAATAAATTTCTATTAATTGTTTGAATTAAAATATTGAACAATATGTAATCATAGACCATTTACCAGTAACCGACAAAGGATCATAATCTGAACAATGTGTTATGTGTATCATTGTTTTAAATATAAATAAACTGCTTATTAATATAGGTCTCGAAGATACATTGTTGCTTACAACAATGAAAATATTCTTTCATTACAACATATATTTTATTTCAATTGCAAGTAAAACCTCCGACTTTAAAGTTTAAAGCGTTTTGATGAAATTTATACAATAGAAAATAAACTTTACAAACACAAGTGCATTTTCTTTCCCAATTGTAACGCTAACTCATACAATAGCTAGGTAAATATTGACAATAATGGCAACCATCATAAAAGCAAAAAAGTATAATAAGAAGAAACTTGTTCCAGCAATAAAATTCTCGAAAAATAGAAATTCGGCCAAAAAACAATTAAAAAAACACAATTACGTCCAAAACTCTGACAATCTTCCTACAGAACAACCTCAAAAAATAGCCCGAGTTTTGTACACGATTTCAGAAGGAGATGAAGACATAAATACTTAAATTATACTTGAAATTAACCAAGAAGAAGAAATCCTAAAAAATGAAACAGAAACAAAATTTAGTTCAGTACAATTTTCAACAACAGGTGAGAAAAATACATTTTTGTATTTACAGTAATTAGGTTTATATCAGAAATATAGTATATTTTTAATAATAATTTCATATTAATATAGACTAATAATTTATTATTAGTTATTATTAATTATTTTTCTCTAATAGTCTACTACAATTTTATTCTTTATCACTTCTTTTTTTATAACTATAAAGTAAAAGCAACTTGAAAAGGAACGAAGGGTGATTGTGGGAGATAGTATAATAACATTTTCAAATATATTTTTATTTACAATTATAAATGATATACATCTACATAGAATCCCGATTATAAGTTTGAAAATGTGTAGCATAAATTGTTATTACAAAAAAGGGCACTGGTGTCTTATTATCCAGAATGCCAAATTTTGTGCTTAAAAAAGTGAAAAATAATTCAATACGTAGCACCAATATATCCAAGTTTTAAACAATTGCTTTATTAATTTCAGAATAATTATCTGGGATATTGGTATTACTATAAATTTACCTAGAAATTATTCAGTAATATATTTTTATTATAAATCAATGACAGATAATGAATATATTGGATAGAAAAAAGCAGAATATTTTTAACAAATAAGTTGTCCCTTTTTATTGTACAATTGATTTCGAAAACGAAGGGATATTATTTTCTATTTTATTTTTAATTATAAAATAACTAAATATTAACTATTTGTTAAGTTGCTTCCGTAATTATTTCAATTTGTGGAACTGTTAATTTTTAATTTAAGTTTTTGTTTGCTTTAGAAAATGTTTTTTCGGAGAATTACGTACTATGTAAATTTTTAAGTAGCTTTCTAAAACATTAATGTGTTGTTCTTTTATTTTTACAGAAGACAAATTCCTACAAAATTTTCCCTTGGACAATAAAAGCATTACAGCAGAATTAGAAAATAGTACTTCCGATTCAAAATCCCACTTTATAAAATCCAGATTTTTCAAAACAGCAGCCATCTGCATAGCAGGAAGCTTCACAATATTTGCTATTTATAAATTAATCACAAAATGTAAAATTAATAACTAGTTTTTTTTCTTAACTTTAATCAGCTTTTAAGAACTTATCGGCTTCCAAGATTGCATCCTTGCTTTTGTTAGTAAGCGGACTGCAGTTTGACTTCTGTGAAGGTGTGTGAGCTTGCTACCACCTGAAGCACCCACGTCCGCCCACTTTGTGCGGACCACACATTCTTCCACGCCTGGCTCCCGTGCTGCAAGAAGGCACAACTGAAGACTGCGCACGCTGCAACACCACCCGCACCACCCACTCTCCCCTACTTTGGGCGAGATGCGCAGCTTCCACAAGACATCAACTTCAACACAAGGAAAAGAGCGAAGTAAAAACTGCCTTAAATTCTGCTGATTTTTCAGTTCCACAAAAGAAAATGGGTGCAATCTTGGAAGCTGAAAAGTTTAATTTCAATAATTTTTTTAAATTTATTCTCCATTTTTATAACCTACAATAGCATTATTCTAAGTGGCAGGACATCTCATTTATAAGCTAGAAAAAACACTGATTCAAGTTTCAAAAATAATATATAAAAAACCCCATTATTTACAGAACTTAATAGAAAACATTTTCAAAACAATAAAATTGCACTATAATAAAAAAGGATCAGCATTGGGAAGAAATGCACAATTTAATTCATTTCAAGAAATGCGACTTACAAATTGATTGATACAGCAAGCTTATTTAATAGCAGTTACAGCATATGCATCAGCTTCAGATGTGTTCAACAGATTATTACAGATGAAGATAGATTATTACAGATTATTATATTTATTATATTCTGGATAACAAAATTTAATACATTGATTTTTTTCGGCTCAAAATTTTTAAATTTAATATTTATGAATAAATTAAATTAGCTGAGCTTATGTTGTAATTATTTATTGTTTACATTTAATTAATTTTCCTCTTTTTTAAAAATTTGGTTAAGAAAAGGTATGTAAAACTTTTCCTAAATACATGAAATAATTTGGTGAATGAATGTATTTACAATTTGTTAATTTTAGAAATTTAAATTAATTGCCTAAACTATGACGAGGTACAGCTAACTAATGAGATAAATTTAAATACATCAGTGATTTAAAATAGCGAAATAAAGATTAATGGCGCTTAAAATAAAGACTTATATGTTTACACTTATACCGATGTAGTACAAATACATTAAAAATTACTGGTAATTAATTAATTATTTTATTTTTCAATAAGAAAAGTAAGTTAAAGAGAATAATTAATTCCTGTTAGTTTAATAACACTTTATTCTCATTTCATTTAATGATTTTCAATAAAAATTTTATATTGTTACAAATTTGTAAATAATGATTATATTTGTCTTAAAATATCTCAGACAGATCAGAAATTCTCACATTTTGGGCAAAAATTGCGGTATTTAGACGTGTTGTAGTTTAAAAGCGGATTTCCTAATGATTTGGCGACTTGGCGACAGTTGGCGAGATTCTTGGCGACTTGGCGACGGTTGGCGAGATTTTTGGCGACTTGGCGAGAAATCGATACTTCTGGAAACATCCATCACCTAAGCTCTAGGACCAATATTTTTCGAGATAGCCTAGAAGCTTCCAGAACCTTGGCGAAATTGGTAGATTTCTCCGCCAAGTCAGGTATAAATACCGCAGCCCGACATGGAAGAATAGAGTTTTGTGAAGACAGTCAGTGAGTGAAGACGATTAGTTGTGACTGCTAGTTGTTCTCTGTCTGAGGTATTTGAGACCTGTGATTAGAAGCTGTTTCTTATTGTATCCGACGAATTGTAGCTGTATAATTGTGATTGTTACAGCGGGAATTTCGTTTATCTAGTGAAGTTTTTACGAATAAAAGTCTTGTGTTCATTAAGTGGTTGCTTTATTCAACTCTCAATCAACACGAACCCGTGGAGCTCGGTACAACTGGTGTCAGAAGTCGGGATTGAAGAGTTGATGCAGCGTGTCACAAGAAAAATGGATATGGATTTAATGAAAAGTCTTCTCGAAAAATTAGCGGAGCAGATGGCTGAGATGAAAGCTGGACAAGAAGATATGAAAACCGAGATGAAAGCTGGACAAGAAGATATGAAAACCGAGATGAAAGCTGGACAAGAAGAGATGAAAACCGAGATGATGAAAGAGATAAAATCTGGACAGGAGGAACTTAAAAAGGAACTTAAGAAGGACATTGTAAGTGTTAAAGAAGAATTCTCCAACATCATTCAGGAGAAGATGAATGCAATGGATGATAAGGTAACTTCAGTTGAAACTAAAGTTTTGAAGACAGAGAAGAAAGTTAAAGAAGCATTAGACAATATGAATAAGAAGATTGAAAGCTTGGAGAAGCAAATGTCAAACAAACATGAGGAACCCAACGTGGCATTTGTGCCTTCCCTAGCCAATATTAAACTCTCAACATTTGATGGGAAATCATCCTGGCAAGTATACAAGACCCAGTTTATGATGGTAGCGGAAGCTAATGGATGGAATCCCCGAGCCCAAGCTTTTCACCTGGCGGCTTCGTTAAGAGGAGACGCGGCTGACATCCTCGAGACGCTTCCGGAGGAGCAGAGGCACGATTTCCAAGCCCTATCGAGTGCGCTTGAGCTGCGGTTTGGAGATAAGTGCACTAAAGAATATAGCAGACTACAGTTAAAGTCCCGCTATCAAAAGGCGGGTGAAAGTCTGCAAGAATTGGCTGCCGATATTCAGCGACTTTCCCATCTAGCATTTTCGGACTGCCCAGCTGAGATACGTCAAGATTTGGCCCTCCATCACTTCATCGATAGTGTGCGGGATCCGGAGATACAGAAAACACTTAGACTCGCCGATGTCAAAGATATCGGATCTGCCCTAGTCTACGCACATAAGATAGAGGCTGCCCAGCAAGCCACGCGTAAAGACCAGCACTACATCAGAGCCGTCTCTGCTACTGATACGAACTATGATCTAAGAAAGCAAATTGAAGATCTGCAGCGAAAATTGCGTAGCTTAGAATTGAGTAAAGGTGGCAGAAACACAAAAATTCAGTGTTGGACTTGCGGTGGAGTCGGACACGTCCGTAGATACTGTCCGAAAACAAAAGATGGTGGAATTTCTAAAATGGAAATACGTCAACGCAAAGAAACTCTTCATGGAAATACTGATGCATTATCAAGGAAACCGTGTAATGAAAGCTGCCGATATTGTTCTAGAGTAGAGAAGAACTATCAGTTAGTAAATCCTTCGGTACGCCAAGTTACTGTTTCACCTCCATCGAAACCAGACCCATGGAGTGATAAAGGACTTAGGGAAGCCCAAAAGAAGACCCAGATATAAATCCAATTCTTGAATTGAAAGAATCTTCCAGTATGAAACCAAGTTGGCAGGATATCTCCACCTACAGTCCTGCTACTAAGCAATATTGGGCTCTTTGGGACTCACTCCATATAAGAAATGGTGTCTTATACAGGAAATGGGAGTCCGATGATGGACGTAATTTCAAATGGCAGCTTGTTCTTCCAAAATCAAGAATTTCAGATGTTTTGAAAGAATTGCATAGTAGTTCAACTGGAGGCCACTTTGGAGTAATGAAAACTCTACAAAAGGTTCGAGAACGCTTCTATTGGAGCAAAACTAGACAAGATGTAGAGAAATGGTGTCAATCTTGTGATGACTGTGCGGCACGTAAGGGACCAAAGAAACGTAGCCGAGGAAGGTTGCAGCGGTACAACGTAGGAGCACCTTTTGAGCGAATAGCATTAGACATTTTGGGTCCTTTACCACGATCTTCAAATGGCAACAAATACATACTAGTTGTCATGGACTACTTTACTAAGTGGCCTGAAGCGTTTGCAATCCCCGATCAAGAGGCGATTACAGTAGCCGAGGTTCTAGTGCATCAATGGGTTTCCAGATTCGGCACACCCTTACAAATCCATTCTGATCAAGGGACAAATTTCACCTCTGTTGTGTTTAAAGGGATGTGTCAAATTCTCGGAATAGACAAGACGCAGACCACGCCACTACACCCACAATCGGACGGCATGGTAGAGAGATTTAACAGAACCATCTTGAATAATCTCTCACTTATGGTTTCCAGAAATCAGCAAGATTGGGATTTGAAGTTACCGCTGTTTCTGCTTGCATATCGCAGTGCTGTCCATGAGACTACCGGATATACTCCTTCACAGATGCTCTTTGGTCGCGAACTTCGTCTCCCTTGTGATCTTCAGTTTGGTCGTCCACCGGATACATCTTCATCGCCAGAGGAATACCTTCGAGACCTTCAGGCACGTCTTGAAGATGTCCATAACTTCGCTCGAGACCGAATCAACCTGACGACCGAAAGAATGAAGACAAGGTATGACACAAGAGCGACAGGACATGAATTTCAAGAAGGTGACAAAGTTTGGTTGTGGAACCCGATTCGACGTAAAGGACTTTCTCCAAAGTTGCAAGCCAACTGGGAAGGTCCCTACACAGTCCTAAAAAGACTGAACGACGTCGTGGTTCGTATAAGAAAATCATCTTCTTCAAAACCAAAGGTAGTACATTATGATAGATTAGCTCCTTATCGTAATGTAGAGTAAAAATCAGTAGACCATGGTCTGTTTGTAAATAGTATAGATAATTTTAATCTTTTCTATTTTCTTGTATTTTTAGTTGCTTGTGTATGTAATGTGCTCTGTATCCTCTTGAAATGTAAATTCTTTTATATTAAATTTGGCCTCCTATCAGGGGATTGTACTGCCCGGGACGTGCAGTCCTTGAGAGGGGGCAATGTTACAAATTTGTAAATAATGATTATATTTGTCTTAAAATATCTCAGACAGATCAGAAATTCTCACATTTTGGGCAAAAATTGCGGTATTTAGACGTGTTGTAGTTTAAAAGCGGATTTCCTAATGATTTGGCGACTTGGCGACAGTTGGCGAGATTCTTGGCGACTTGGCGACGGTTGGCGAGATTCTTGGCGACTTGGCGAGAAATCGATACTTCTGGAAACATCCATCACCTAAGCTCTAGGACCAATATTTTTCGAGATAGCCTAGAAGCTTCCAGAACCTTGGCGAAATTGGTAGATTTCTCCGCCAAGTCAGGTATAAATACCGCAGCCCGACATGGAAGAGTAGAGTTTTGTGAAGACAGTCAGTGAGTGAAGACGATTAGTTGTGACTGCTAGTTGTTCTCTGTCTGAGGTATTTGAGACCTGTGATTAGAAGCTGTTTCTTATTGTATCCGACGAATTGTAGCTGTATAATTGTGATTGTTACAGCGGGAATTTCGTTTATCTAGTGAAGTTTTTACGAATAAAAGTCTTGTGTTCATTAAGTGGTTGCTTTATTCAACTCTCAATCAACACGAACCCGTGGAGCTCGGTAGAAATAATTTGGTGAATGAATGTGCTTACAACTTGTTAATTTTAGAAATTTAAATTAATTGCCTAAACTATGACGAGGTACAGCTAACTAATGAGATAAATTTAAATACATCAGTGATTTAAAATAGCGAAATAAAGATTAATGGCGCTTAAAATAAAGACTTATATGTTTACACTTATACCGATGTAGTACAAATACATTAAAAATTACTGGTAATTAATTAATTATTTCATTTTTCAATAAGAAAAGTAAGTTAAAGAGAATAATTAATTCCTGTTAGTTTAATAACACTTTATTCTCATTTCATTTAATAATTTTCAATAAAAATTTTATATGAATTCATAGAAATGGGATTGAAGATGCGATTTTAAAGGAAAAAAAGCATTGCAGTTCTTATTACATTTGCATTGTATTAATTGTCATGGTACATTAAGAATTAAAAAAAACCTGAGGAATTCTCTATATTAGAGTTATCGTTATGCAAATAAAACTTTTTGCCACAAAATACCATTTCCAAATTTATGCATTTTAATGAGTATCATAAAATGCATAAATTTAATTCTGCATATATAAAATTCTTCGCATAAGATTTTGAAGTATGCATCACCCGATAAATTGTAATCTATTATAATAAGTAAATAAATTGAGGCTCTGGCATCCATCATTCCACGCATAGCGTGAACACGAGACCTACGATTAAATAAATAAATTTAAAAAATTTTATGTAAAACAACATTATTTAAAAATTTTTATGTTTATACTGTGTGTTGTCGCCAATTAGCAACTTCATTTTCGCTTCGCGAGATTTGCGCCGGCGAAACGGAAAAGTACCCAAGATTCTTTCTAGCATCGCAGATATTTCGGGTTCTTGTCAAAAATCATTAAACAAAAAATTGCAGTCATCAAGAGATTTGACAACCGCAAGCATATTAGTAGGAAATTTGATTCCGAAAATGTCAGTTTGCTTAGATTTCGTTTTATTCTTGCTGACACTTTTTTCACCAGAGCTTGACTACAAACAGAAAAGATTACTAAGGTTTAAAAAATGAAACTGAAAAGAGAAAATAAATATTAAAAAAATGATGGTGGAGAAACGAAACAAGTCATCCGACCGCTGTGGAATGCGAAGTAATAAGAATTGCTTGTCGAGTTCACAAAACATAAAATTGCCCCTGTCAAAACGCTTACTCTTCTGTGTTGATAGATTCGTGGTGAAAACAACGCCACGTGAAAAGTGCGCTGTATTTGAAGAAGAAAATTAGTTTCACACATCATCCAAATTTTCGTCTTTATTATTTTAAATTCCCCAGTACTATTTTTCTGTTTGTTTATTTTATTTTAATTTCTTAATTTTATTAAAAAAAAGAGTTGCTCTTTACTATTCACATAAAGATTGGAAAATAGCTTTAGAACTGTTATAAACAAATACTAATCTTTTTAATGAAAGTATTATTGGTTAGATTTAGAAAAAATTAAAATTCTATGTCATATATTTTAGTGTTAAGCAGAAAACAAAAAAATATTAATAAATGCATAAATATTTTCTATTAAAAAATTTTGTGTTAGAAACACACAGATGTAAAATATTAAAATAGGTGATAAAATATTTACACATTTGTGTGTGTTTTAATAGCTGTTCTTCAGGAGGTTAAAAAATTATTTTCCTTTACCATAGAAATTTGAAAATATGTTTACATGAATTTATTTTTTAAAAATTCAGCTTATTATCAGTGTCACTCATTTGAAACTTATCTGTGATTTATTTTTCTTCAAACCAAGCACCATTTTCAGCAAGAATCCTCTTTCTTTTCTCGGATGTGTGACAAAATTATAATATTTATAGGCGATGACACATACATTTTCAAAATATAGCGATCCAAAATTCTCTCTTATGTATATTTTCATATCTTCATAATAAACGTAGCTAATGAATTCCTTATTTTAATTTATGTAGTACAAATTTTATCTGTTAGTATATTTTAGAGAGGAACACATTCAAACTTCGGTGATTTTTTTCAAAAGATTATAAAAATACAGTTCTTAAATAGTTGTGATTTTATAGAGATTTTATTTTTTCACACAATTATGTTAAATATACTTTAGATAAAGAGAATTTATGTTTCAAAAACTTAAATGTAAAGTATTTTTAGTATAATATAAAGTGTTCAATAAAAAATCTTAATTGAAAATAATAGTTTTATTGCTTTCAAAAACAAATACATATGTTAAATACACACATTTTCATAATTTTTTTATTCAACGGTTTGTTTAAAAACATTGAAATTCCAGATGAAGCACTCATTTTTAGAATAACTTGTTATGTAAGTTGTACATTTTTTTAATAAAATCAATGTAATTTTAATTCTGTAAAATATTATAAAATGAATTAAAACAAAAATATGTGTTGGATTTTTAGGAAAAATTTTGCTACTTAAATTTTTTTTCATTATGAATATTAACTTTTTCAATGATTAACATTAAATTGCAGATAAAGAATTGTCAGTCGTAGAAGAAATTACATAAATTATAAAATCTGTTAAATAAGTACCGTTACACAGTACCGCCGCTATAATGCAGTTGTGTGTGTCCCGCACATGCGCAATAGTCTACCTTGCACACTGTCTCTCAATTCACACCTTTTAGGTTGTTCTACGTTGTGTTTAAAGTTTGCTGTACACATGTAAAATGCTTAAGACAATTAATTATTGATCCCGCCGACTGTGAGATACGTGCTGTAATTCGATTTTTGAGCGCAACGATTCTAAAACCGGATTAAATCTATAGACAAATAAAAGATATTTATGGTGAAGGAACGATGAGTGATAGAATGGAAAGAAAGTGGGTTAGAAGGTTTATTGAAGGTCGAACAAATGTCTACCATGAGGCTCGAGGTGGTCTTCTGTTGTCAACGATGTGATCCGGTAAAAAAATTGATGAAAAAATCCATGAAAATAAACGTTTCACAATGACGACGCTTTGAAACAAATTTCCACGTCTTTTTCTATCAAGGTCAGAAACTGCTACTTATTTATCGTTACACAGCGGGCACCTGTGAACCAAGTCACGAAGGCGAGTAGCGTTACCTGCACCATACCACCACAAACCCGTTTATAGGGTGGGCCACATTCATACATCATCACAGAAGAAAGGACAGAGAAACACAGAGAACAGAGAAGGAAAGAAACATCCATGCCCGAACCGGGATTCGAACCCAGGACCCACGACTGAGGAGTCAGGAACACTAACCACTCAGCCATCGGTCGGCAATTTCCACGTATTTCATGTACTGTTTTGTATTAAATTGGAACAAACCACTTAAATTATATACATTTATATGTATATATATACATATATATATATATATATATACGTATACATTTATATATACATATATATATATATATATATATATATATATATATATATATATATATATATATATATATATATATATATATATATATATATATATATATATATATATATAAGTAAAAACATTAAAAGAAACAGACTATTTCTATTCAAATGAGAGATTTCCACTGAATCATATTCAAAATTCCTAACAATCACTTGAATTGAGGTTTAAAACACGCTGTTTTCACATTTATAAAATGGAAGGGGGAACGATAGCAGTATATTATATATGAATACTAAATGCATAAAATGATGTTGAAAGTCTTTTTAATTATAAACGTTGAAAACTCAAAAACAAATTTACTCTTTTAAATTAATCATCCTCTCAATCAACACCTTTTAAAATTTCGAATAATTTTCTGTACCTTGAAACGTGAGTTTAAATTTATAACATAACAATTCAACTATCTGATTTGATGTACTATATTAAATGAAGAAATAAAAGATTTATTTTTGTGTGTAAAACTAATAGAAAAATTTCTCCACATAATTCCACTTTCCAAAATGATTTATTTTAAAGTCCATTTTTTTTAGAAAAAGAAATATTGTTTTTGGACAGTTAATTTGGCAGTTTTCTAATAGTTATTTCGCAATTTTTATTATGAAACGATTCATTCATATTCATTATTTAAGAATGCGTATTTATGTACAAAATTTTAGGCTTTGAGCTATTGTACAGTGCACCTTGAATTATTATTCTTTTTTGGCATGCTCATATTTTTAATAATTTTATGATATTTGTATTTATTATTTAATTGAAGTACGTTGCAATTTATGTGTACATTTTATAATCAAGCAAATTTAGTTTATTTTATATTTTTAAAAATATTATTATCTATATAAAATTGCTTAATATATTTTAAGAAGCCATGAAAGAGTTGAAAAGTAGTAGAATAATATCTCAAATTAAAAGAATGTAAAATAATCACGTTTATTTCACGTTAATTGCAATTGTGGTGCTATCTATTGCAATTAACGCGAAATTGTATTCACGCATTGTAATTAATTTTGATCTTATGCTAGTAAGCTTATTCATTGTTTCTTATGAAATGAATTATAAAATTAAAACAGACGATTTCATTTTCTTAAATTAGATTATGTATTTATCAAACATAAATTTTTGTTTATTAAATCAATATTTTTAAGGATGAAGTTAATTTGAACATACCTTACAATTTACTTATAAAATAAATATTTATCAACATTAATATTCTGAATCATAAATCACATTGATGTAAACCCTAAATAAGATGCATGAATTCTGGAAAATATACATAAAAAAAATCGCAATTTTATAAAAGTGAATATGAACAAAAATAAATATTTTATTCTAAATTTAATTTGATGCTTAAATCTAAGAATAAAATTTTACATTACTTAAAGTTAATATTTTTGTTTAATTTTATTTAAATGAAAAAATAGCAACTTTAAATAATTTTCTTTTCTTTTCAAAAGTTCAAAAGTATTCATACAAGTTTTTATGCATGATTTATTTCAAAACATGTATGGACCGCATATATTACTAACCATATAAAATTTAAAATAGTTTTATCACCTAAAAATGCCAAATAAAATTATTTAGCGATTTCGTATCATTTTTATATATTAGGTCTGTTATGCATTAAGTTGATTGATAATGCAGCTTCTTGCAAAGCGAAGTTTACATTAAATAAAGCAAAGATAAGAACATATTTTCGATAAAATAATTTTTTTATATATTTTTTATGATATTCAAACATTTATCCTTTCTGGTTTCAGTAAACTATCAATAATATTTATTATCTTTAGCATTTATGAATTATTGAATGTTATTTGAAATGGCCTATAGAAATTGAGCGTATAACGAATTATTTTAGTTGGATCACTAGCATTTAATACTGCCCCAAAAAATTCAATTTTTAAACTAAATTTAATTTGTATAATTTTTAAAACATGCTATTTTAATAAATTTCCAACGGTATATCATTTTGCCTAAAATAATTTCTCCTAATTTGAGCTTATTTAAAACAAACTGAATTCAAATTTTGAGAGACTTTCCTCTCTATTTTTTGTATATACCAGAACCAATGATTTAATTTGTAATATTTATGGCTAAGCTGTCGTATAATCCATCATGTCAAATTCTGAATTTTTTTGGTGGCAAAAAACGGTTGCCAAGATTATGTATTGTGACGACTTAGCGATGATTCTCGTCTTTCCATGCTTTTACTCAAATGGTAGAGAACAACTCTGAGCTAGATACTGGAGAAGTATATTAGTGTGGCAACAGCAGAACTAGAACAAGTAGGATATATTCCTCCAATTGGCGATCTTTGTGACATTTTTGTCGCCAAGCTGAACGCATGTTTTTGGAACGAGAAATTTCTCTAAGTCCACTTTTAAAAAAACCACATAAAACACTTGAAAAACCAAACCTGGCATAAAAAAATAGAAAAAGCAACAAAATGGCAACACCAAAAGCCATTTTTTATTTTGTTGCATCAATCAACCCGGCCATACTATAACAACCAAAAACAAAGGAAGCCTGATTTGGCGAGAAATTTCTTTGGGGGAATATATCATACTTATACCGCAACAACTTTTTGCTTTCGTTGACTCTGGACCATATTCATGTTTCTCAAAAGAGAAAATCCAGCGATTTCAAAAGCATTCAATGTTTTAGAACTCCATGCAGAAGCTACGCCTAGTTCCCATTGTTCAATAGTGGCTGTAATTGAATTCGATAGCTTATATTTCGATACACGTAATTATATGGATTCTTTCTTGAAATCGAAAACTTCGATAATCTTTGGAAAAAAATCCAAGGTTTCTACGCTTGTATCAATCGCAATAGAATATCTTTCATTTAGGAAGACGTAAAATTTGAAATTACCTCATCATGTGTATGGAGATTAAAACTCAGAATCACTGTTCCTGGGTGATTCATGCTGCGAAGATTCTGTCGATGAAACAAAAACAAACATTTTTTAGCTCTATTGCTCGACGCTGAACGGACTATACCGCTACACTTTCAATTCCGAATCAAAATTTTCGGAGTGAAACAAGAACGTAGGAGGTTGCCATAATAGGCAAACTTTATCGTCTAACGAACAGTTTTTCAAGGTGGCAACATTCCCGGCCCCGTGAAATGGTTAACGTTCAACAACCAATCAAACGATAGCAAATAATATGGTTTACACAATTCTAAAAACTTTTATAACATAATAATAAACATTACATAATTTCAGCAAATGATATTCATAATTAATATGCAGGTTCAAAGTATTAAATGGTAAGAATAATTATATTAATGCAATTGCACAATACAGAAAATATTAATGATAACTAATATTTCAGAGACTCTACAATTCTATAACAGTAAAATAATTCTAATCAGTATTTACAGGAAAAATGCACAATTTTGTAATGGGTCTTTTTCAAATCCCATGATTAGAAAGTATATTGACTACTCTGTCACAATTGCCAGGGCCACGAAAAACTCTTTCTATTCTCCCACGAAGCCAATTGCATTTGGGTAGATGAGGCTCCTTTATTACTACTAACATAAACAATGGCTGACATTCATTTTTAAAAATTTCCATTCATTGCGATTTTGAAAACTACTCAGATATTTCAAGCTCCATTACTTCCAAATTATCTGAGTCAGTTTTTCAACTCGTTTCCACCTTGATAAACGATTGATGGGAACTTCGTTGATATTTGATTCAACAATTGTAGTTATCCCATACAACTCAGTTTCGTCCAGTAGACGTCGATATGACATCATCAGGTGGATGTACTGTAATCTAGCAGACGTCTCAGTTTAGTCCAGCTTATATCCATGGCACATCAAATATCCACCCATTTTACGTCCATTATACGTTTACAAGATGTCGGCATCGGACGATTCATGGACGAAATTTGGATGTATTCATACGCACTGCTCTATACAAGGTAGTTCCCATGGATGTATTTTAGATGAGGCTTATTATCTACTGAATGCTTTCTACAGTACCTTAGTTTTTATCCACTAGACAATGTGAAAACTTAGTTTTTTTTTAATTAATAAAGTTTTTTTTAAATTTGTGTATGTATATATATTTATATATCTATATCTATATCTATCTATATATATATATATATATATATATATATATATATATATATATATACTATATACTCTTCATATAATTTAGAATTTATAAATGAGGCACTTTTTTATATCTTAATTTACTTTTAATTCAACTTTATCAACCAAAGTAATTAAAGCATAACATAATAAATATAGTTAAAATATTATAAATATAAAAAGATAACTATTTATAAAACAAATAATTTTTCAATTTATTTGAAACTAAGTTCAGTCCATCATAAGCATTTTTTATGGATAGCAGAATAGCATATGAAAAACTAACTATAGAAAAAATGAATTTCCAATCAACATTTAATAATAAATTATTGAGATTTACTGTGATGAGAAATGCGTACATCTTTTTTAATAATATTCAAATTAGATCAATAAAGAAACAGATATTCAATAGAGCTAAAAATCAGGTTATTGTGTGAAATGTAGATTCCATTTACTTTATTTTTGCCTGTAAAGTCTTTGAAGTCTGTAGAAAAGTGAATTACTACAAAATAACTTTAAAAGAATACAATGAAAAACAGAATAATATTGATATTTCTGTTTAAAACTAAATCAGAGCATCATTTATTAAATCAAATAAATCAACAAAATTTGAATGGAAATACACATATAATATTCATTCCAGAAACTTGCTCTGTTTATGTATGCATTTTTCTTTTAATTTCACTGAGAGCATGCTTCTTAACTTCTTTTCAGGGTATACACATAAAAGCTAAAGGTTTGAATTTCAGAAATAAAATGTTTACCTGTGATTTTAAGAAACTAATGTATTTTTAATAATTTTAGATCTTAATTTTCAAACAAATATTTCTTAGTTTTAAGTCTAACAAAATAAAATTATAAATAAAATGAGAAATATATCAAAGTTTTTTTTAACTTACCTATATATATATATATATATATATATATATATATATATATTAATAAAGTTTATTTAATTGCACTATACTAAGGAAAAATAAATTACTTCAGTTAGTTACTAATTTCATTTTTTACAATAAGCTAAATTTTTCTCACACAAAAAGGTTTTAACTATATTGATTTAAAAATAACTTTAGTAGAAAGGAAATCAATGCATTAAGATTTTCATTTGCTATTATAATTTATGATTTTTTCCTGAAAATGAGCATTCTTATATTATTTGCTTTGATTTATAAAGTGTTATTAAAAATAATTTGTTTTAAAGATATTAAGATCAGATGGGGGGTTTTGTAAGGCTATTAAACAAAACAATAATACAAAAAATGCAGCATTACAAGTAGTATGGAAGTAGGAAATTTCGTTTACAAGTTAAATGAACACAATCTTATAGAAAATCACATTCACAGAATATTCAAAATGATAAATCACTGAAGATGTAAGCAATTCATACAAAATCATTTTACATAATTTTAAACATCATTTTTCATTAGAATAAAAAAAATTCTTACCATGAATCAATACTTCAATTTCTAGAACCTTTAGTAGACAACTAATTCAAAATGTAATTCTAGAAGATTCTCTAGGAAAGAAAGAATTCCAAATCTGGTATAGGAAATAACATATCTTTCAGTAAACTACAAAATATAAAAATTAATTTTCAAGTATACATTTTAATAGCTCTTCATTTGAAATATTAGTTTAGCACACATTAAAATAATTGGGTAATATAATTTTTTTCTTGATATCTTGAATTATGAATTTAAAATTTGATAATCAATAAAAAAATCAGATTTTTAATTCAACAGTAAGAAGTATTTTATTTAAACATTAAATATTAGAATTATAAGATTATCCTAAAAACAAATTTTATAAATTTGAATCAAATCCTAATAATTAATCTTTATCTTGTTAAGATCACGAGATAAATACACAAGTCTTTGTTTGATAAAATTATAAAATAAAAGTAACTTTGAAGAGAAAAATATTTTGAATTGAAGGATACAGAAATGGTTTTTATTTAAGAAAATTATTTTACAGTATAATAAATTTTCTTCCAGCAATTTTCATCCTATTTCCAATGTTTGCATTTTTTCAGCCCTAAAGTAACTGGAAAATTTAATGATCTAAAAAAGTTATTACATTCTTCTATCAAGCACATTTTATAAATAAAAGCAATATGTACCTTTTAACGTTAATTTAAAATATTTTCAAATGTAATTTTTTAAAGTAAAAATTCACTTAAACATGGTTGTGTGTGTGGTTTCTTACACTTAAAAAACTTTATTCAGTTTTTGAACCTTATTTCTACTATGACTTCTTTGGAATAAAAATAAGTTATTTAAAAATACTAAAATATAGGAATCGATAAAAGGAAAAAAGCTATTTTTTTAAACTTACTTCGTTAGATACTTCTTAATGTAGAAATAAACGTTTGTAGGCTGTGAAGCAAAAGATAATTTAATAATTATGGAAGCAATAAACAAAAATAATTACAGTTGCACTTAATTACCTACTTTTAATACATGTCTAGATAACATCCATTATGAATGTCTTAATTACATCCACCGTGGTCGTCCAAATTACATCTATCATGGACGCATAAATTACATCTATTACAGATCCAATTGTTAATACTCCAAAACTCGTCCATCGTGGATGTCAATCCGACGTTCCTCTCTAGTCGACAGAAAACCATCCAGTTCACATCTTACGATGAACATCTTTATGACGTCCGCAAGGTATCCAGGACGTCTTTTGGACTCTATAAATCTTTAAAAGACGTTTAATAGATGTGTATGTTCTATGGGATGGGTTGCCCAATTGAGAAAAAACCTGGCTTAACTCCAGGTCATTTCTCGAAATCAAGAACTCTAGGTCATTGACATATGACTACACTGGAATCAAAGGTCTCAAATTTAGGATTCCATCCATTTCGGTAACTATCGTAAGAAATTCTTCGTAATTTATATCGACTTAACTCCTGTTTCTCTCCCAGAGTCCACAAAAATTTGGAGCTCCAGAGGGGATAAAGGACCATTTAATTTGTTCAGAGGTTAGGAACTTACTTAGTACCTCATCCAGATGGTTTATTAATCTATACAATCGCTTATGTTCTGACTGGGCACCCACAAATTTTTTTCCATTGTCGGAGAACAAAATCCTACATTTGCCACGTTGGGCAAAGAATATTTTCAAAGCTGCAATAAATGCCTTCGACGTTAAGTCTCAAACTATCTCAATGTTAATAGTTTTAGTGACCATATAGATAAAAATAGCAACATAAACCTTATGAAGTGTACCTTTTCTTTGATTTCTATACCTAATAATAAATGCTCCTGCAAAATATTCACCAATATTTGTAAGTGAAGGACTTAAACTAACTCTCTCCTGAGGAGGATTTCCCATTAATTGCTCTACTGCCATAGCCTTGTTATTTGTACAATTTACGCAATTATGTACAATTTTCCTTACCATGTTTCTGCCATTTATAGCCCAAAGTTTTTCTCTTGAGTAATACAAGAGAGATTGTATTGTAGTCCAATAGGAAAATATTTTTTGTCGAAATGTTCCATAATTAAGTAAGTTAGCTTACTTTTTGCAGGAAGAATAATTTGATAATTTTTCTGCTAACCTATATCGGAATTTTGAAGACGCCCTTCAACCCTGATGACATCATTTGTATCACAGAAAGGGTTTAAGGAATTTAAAGAACCTTTACCTGGAAGGGGTTTACTTCCCTTTAAGGCCTTATATTCCTCCTTAAATTCTTTTAATTGAACACTGGAAATTAAATTCATTTCTGCAAAATGAAATTCTTCCCTGAAGATCGGTTCATGAGCTTGTCATCCCTTGTTTTAATATTATGAAGAAATCTGAAACAAAAGCTTAAAATTCTAATTAGTTTAACATATATATTGGTGACCTAAAGAATATGAGCTAAGACTAAATTATCATATCAATATATTATTATGCAATAAAATCAATTATACAAAATATCAATTATTATGTAATAAAGCCTCAAAAATTATTATTAATGTTCTAATTAACTTAAAATTATGCAACCAATATAAAAATATCTATACCTATTAGCTTCATTTTGTCATGGTATGCTTAGTATTGAACCACTTCTTTTTAGCTTTATTATGAGATGCGATAATTGCATTTCTATTCAAATGCCTAGTTCGTATCAATGTTCTCAAGCGACAGTCAGTTTATAGTAGGAAAAGAATATTCTATTTCATTTATTAATGTAGCAACGACATTTTCCTTCTAAAAAAATGTGTCGTCATGAAATTCATGAAAAATTCCTTTTATGGTTTTGTAGAAATATTAAGTCCCTCTCTCCGTAGAAACTAAAATAATGCAAGTGGAAAGATTAAGCATCTCGATTGCATTTTTTAATATATTTCCAAGTGATATATTTTTAATTTTATTAGCAATATAACGTGCCACATTAACCATAGCTTCTTCTTCAAATAGAGATACACCACACTTTGGATTGTAAGAGGCAAGTCCTTTTTCCCAAGGTAATGGAAAAGGATCGATTTTTTAAGAATTCAAGATTTAACTCATCCCCTTGAGAAAAAAATGGAAAACTTCTTATTTCACTCGTTCTTCATTTTCCAAGGAGTTTGCTTTCAGTGACAAATTAAGTTATTTATGAGTGACCAATGTGTTTTTTTAAACAAATAATTACGTCAGAAAGAAAAAGATGCATCTCGCATCTTGAATTAGGTCTATTTGTTAAATATCACTTATGAGTTTCAAATCTTCATCGAGAGAATAAATCCGTAAAAAGACTGAGATATTTGAAACAATAATTCTCTTTTCTGAAAAAGTAAAACTGATTATTTTTTTAAATACACGTAAATTAACGAAATCAAGGAGGAAGTTATCAAAGTTTCTTTTTGAGCTTCAAAGTAATTTTGGATTCCAGAAGCGGCATTTAAAGGCTTGTTACTCCGGGGTATTGGTATAAAAATGTTCATAGTATCAAATAAATTACCTATCAATGAAAAGAATGCAGCCGCTTTCGTGCTACCAGCGAAATCCATTATAGATTTAGTAGTAGTTTCTGAAAACAGAGTTTTTCCAGGTGCAAACATTTTGTCTTTCGTTTCCATTAATAGTTAGAAGTTAGGACTTTAGTTTATGACAAATTATGTCACCGATATCTGTATTCATTACCTCATTCAAGATTCTAAAATTTATTAAGGCATCTTTGTGCTTCCATTCTTTCTAAAATATTTGATTTTCTTTTGGAAATCGATGAAATATCGTGTGTTTTCCTTTAGTAGTTTGATATACAAGTATATATATATATATATATATATATATATATATATATATATATATATATATATATATATATATATATATATATATATATATATATATATATATATATATATATATATATATAGCTGGGCACGTAAAAACAACACACCATGGCAAGAATTTGGCGATAAAATTAAATTTCTGGCAATCCCGTTATTTTTACCTGTTTTACTGACATAGTTTTAGGTTTTCTATATTTTTCTTACCTTTTATTGACGTAAATATCGTCTATTAATATTATTGATTCTTTTTCATTAACAAGGGATATTTCAAAATTTTAACTGTCATTGTAATTAACTGTTTAACTGTCTATCTATAATTGTAATTTTCGCAACACATTTTGTTATTTTTTGTCGAACGGTTGTTGGAATTTTTGTTGCCATTATTCTCCTGCAAATTAGAATGTCTGGGAAAATTAATATGAGTGTTTTGATAGAATTGGAGGAAAAAGGTAAGAACGCTCACACTAATACTATAGAAGGAATGTGGACCCAGATCAAACGATTTTTCAAGTGACATGTCTCGATTAATCCAGCAAAGACATGTTTGATTCGCACTTAGCAGAATTTTTGTGGAAGAGGTGCTATGCGGACTCTTTGGAAACTGTTCAGGAATTCCAGGATGTGCGTGAGAGACATCTACACACCTAAGTTTTGTGACGATGTGGAGTCTTAAAAAATATATAGATAACCGCATTAATTTTTATTTCTTTAATGCTTCTGGCGCTGTTTATGAAATTGTTGAAAATTAATTTTATTTCTATGATTTGTGTAGTAACGCAATGGCCGCTTTTTTAGTAAGATCTTAATGCAAAAAAAATAATAAAATAAATAACCAATCAAATGGGCACGCGATTGTAAACTTTTAGCATTTTTTTAAATACTAATATCAGATTTTCTTAATAAAGAAACTGAAAATATATTAAAATTAAATAAATAAAACATGGGAAGAACGTATAAAACCCTTCAAAATCAGACTGACATTTCACTCCCAAGTTAACATAAATTGTAGATTTAAAAATAATATAATTTTTTTAAAATAAAATAATCTCTTTTTTAAAATAGATAAGATAATTTCAAACTTATGATTGCAGTTATTTAATTAACCAAGAAAATTACGTTGCAAAAGGAATTAATCACAAATTACCATTTTAAGCAAATTAAGTGTAATAAAAACATCAGCAATACTTCGATAAAAAATTTATGTTTTCATCTTTGAAAGAAAATTCTTTTTAATAACAAAAAAGAAAGAAGTACATACCAGTCAAATGTATATCCAGATGCATCTTTTATAAAAGTTGGCTGGAACTCATCATAATTTACAAGTGTATGTTCAAATGTTGAATGGTCAGATACATTCTTTAATGCTAATGGACCTTTTTTACCTGAAAATATACAGAAATATCATTAGCATAAATTTAATTAAGTTTTAGATTGTTAAATGTAACTAAATTCAACTAGTAAGAAAGAAAAATGTTATAACTTGAATAAATAAAAATATAAAAAAATTCTTCACTTACTTGAATGTTGGTTTCTATTTTCTTGATGTAAATTCTTGGGATTTACCAAGATCAAATTTTCCTTATCATAACAAGAGTCACTTTCTGTAGAAGGAGAACATTTAGGTTTTGGTGAAGATATAAAAAGCTCTTCTTCACTATCAATGTAAGCTTCAGTTGCTGGCATAAAAGCAGAATCAGACAATGGAGTTGAGAGAAAGAGGTAGTTTCCAAAATCATTACTCAACTCATTCACTGCCAATGAAGTTTTTGGTACTGGTGGAAGAATATAAACTTGCTCATCAGCATCATCAAAAGGAAATTCCAATGAAGAAAGATAACCAGAGCTAGAAGATGGAGAAGGTGAAAAAGCACACAGCTCATGACTTTCATTCATGGATTCTTCCAAAGGAACAGGAGGGAAGATAACAGGCTCTTCTTCGTTATCAATCAAGTATTCAGGAAATCGGTATCCAGAACTAAAAACAGGTAAATCTGTAGCAGGTGGTGAAGATGAATTCCAATTATTGGATAGACTGGCACAAGACGGTTCACTCGGTTTAGGAGCAAAGATTTCTCCAGAATCCGCTACATCATTCAATTCATTCCTGGCCATATATGAATCTCTTTCTTGTAGGTCAGAACTGCTTTTACAAACAGGATTATTCTTCTTGATACCTTTGAGGGCTGCAAGAAATTAATATAGGTAAGTAAGACAAATAATTCTTGAATATAACTCAATAGCAACTATTTTAAAATCAAATTTTGTTTTGAAAAAATAAAATCCCAGCATGCATAACATGTTTGGCGTGTTTTTCAAGTGTTGCGAAACTGTTGCCAACAATGTGCTTTTACAATTGTTAACAAGAAATGTCATTAGCATAAACACAGAAAATGGCGAAGATATTAGCACATCATGAAAAGTATACAACTCATAAAAAACTGAAAATAATTGAAAAGCATTAACCCACCAAATCTCGTTAAACCAACCACTACAGATAACAAACTATCACCCTCCCAAATGCCATTAAATCTACCGTGTTACATATACCAGGATTAAGTCTCCTAAACTAAAATACTTATGAGTATTAAAAATAAAAACTGAATCTTTTCATCTGTATTTATAATTTTAAAAATGTATCCCGAATGTACAAAATACATAGAATGATGTACAGTACACATTTGCAGTCAAAGTAGTAGATAAAACAAAAGTCAGGAAATGATTTTCAAAAAGTTTCATGACATTTTTAGAATAATCTTTTAACTTATTAATAAAATAAAAGATGAAAAATCCCTATTAATAGCGTATAAACTTTATATTTGTCAACATAAATTAAAATTTTTAAACTACAAGTCTTAAACTTTTAGTTCTCTAAACTATTTAAAGATAATCTTGTTATAATCATTATTAATATATTTAATATAACAAATTGCTTACCCTCCTAGAATATATCTACCCACAATCTAAAGATAAAATCTGTGGCATTCAAGATTTTTTTAAATTTTCCATTTGAAGATATATTTTTGGAAATTAGTTACGTAAATCCTTACAGCCTTTATTGAATATGCGTAGCATAATATACCATATGAATTTTCTATATTTTAACACAATATCACAAATTGTTACGTACAAAGAATTTAGTTAAGTTCAATAAGTAATCAATGCTTAAAATTTTCACCCTCTTATTAAACTCTGTTCATGTAGATTTGTTTAATTGAGCTAAATTAAAAATACTTGATAAATTTTTGTCCAACAATGGTAGATAAAACATCAGTTTGAATGCTAAGTTGAAATTTTATGGTTATTTAAAAAAACATAAAATGATTATAATTTGGGTAAAAAAATTTTAAAAATACAATTTAATCAGATTTTTAAAATCATTTACAATAAACTAATAGTTACGAAAATTTGTTTAAATTGTTAATGATCAAATTTTCATTATAATAACTATTATATTGTATGTGATAAATTATATTTTCTTTTTATTTGATATAAGAGTCATTAGCTATTTACATTGCTTAATTTACTACCATAATCAAACAAATCATTTTTACAGCTTTAATCCTTTCCTAAAAAACATTAATAAATACTATGTAGCTAGTGAGTTTGCTGTTCAATGGTCGTTTCTTACATATTAGACTGGGGCCAATAGTTTAAAGTGTATTTTGAATTATTACAAGCACCCATGCCTAAAACAGGAATCGAACCCACTAACAATGGAAATGGACGCCAGAGTGCCAACCATTTGTTTGCCAGATCAGAAATCATTTCTCTTTTCTAAATAAAATAATAAATATGATTTACTGACATTAAACTTTCTTCTTTCAAATTATCCCTTCCTATTGTTAAGGTATACTTTAAATATTTTTACTTTCTTTAATTTTATTTCAAGATGCTAACTGAAATGAAAATGACATTATAAAAGCCTAAATGCATTACATTTCATATAAAAAATTTTTTACCACAAGTTGATACTTTTGCAAAAAAATATTACTCATAATGTCAAATTCTAAAAAAAAGCATCAGAAAGGATTATTTGTTCTGAAATATCTTTATTAAAATCACAAGATATTGATATTTTAATTTTCCTTAGCAAATACTTAAGCTTCTTTCATATTTGAATCATTTAATATGCAATAAAAAATGAGGATCAACTAAAAAAACATAATTATCAATGCTTGATAAACTTTTAGAAAATTCTAATTTTTTCATTAAATTAATCTCATTTTATATTTATTAATATTTTGTAATACAAAATCAAAAATTTTATAAAAGCAGACAGTAAAATCAGGCATGAAAAATAACACTAAAATTCAATTTAAAATTTATTAATAATATTAATCAAAGTTTTCTTTTAAAGTGACATAAATAAAGCTTCTTATCAAACTGATATAATCTCATTAACATTTATAATAATAATAAAACAGTAAACAACTATTTGAAAAATTCGTTACAATTGATAAATGTGATATAATTTACACGAATGTGCTTATTTAATAAATTATGATTTGCAAAAAGCTAGTAAATAATATTTAATAGAAAACAATTTACTTTAAAATATATATTCAAATTTAATATCTAAAAAGTTTTAAAAGGATACTTTTTTCAGGAAATCAATTTGCATTCAGAAAGGAACATAAAACAATAGCCAACAAAGTCAGGATGATTGGAATGCATAAATATCAATACATAACAAAAAACATCTCTCGATAACGCCATGCAAAAAATTTTATTAGATATCTGAGCAATAGGTAAGAAATTATTTAATTGGATTTTGGCATTGATTTTTATGGATTACCATTGATTTTACTAGTTGGAAACTGACCTGTAAAAATATTGCAATTGCTTTATTCTAACAAGATGAATTTTATAAATAAGAGTAATATCTTATTCTCTGGTTCTTGCTAAGTAATTTGGTGAAAATGATTGCTCCAAAAGCTCTCAGAACAGAAAGTACCGACAAGTATAAAATCTTTTTAGGGCCACTTCAAATTGTAAAGAATACAATTAAATCCAAAATCTTAACTAAGCGATGAATGAAAAACTTATTTACAATAAAAACTAAAAAATATATTACACATTTAAATTATACAAAATCCTAAATAGTTAAAAAAAATTAAAAGGTATCAACAAAATGTTATTGTATTACTTACCATTGCCAAATATCTTAACGCTTCCTTGAAATCCACTTCTATTCATCGAAGTTACAGAAGAATTTCTCATCCTAAAAAAAATTAAAATATACTTACATTTAGGACAATTGTGTATTATGATAATAAAAATAAAACAATATAATTACTGAAATTTTTCAGAAAATTAAGTTTTATGCTTAAATTATTTACTTAAACACACCTTTAATATAACTTAAAATATATCTTTAAAATAATTTTATCTCTTACATATTATAAATAAAGAAAAACTTTTAAATTTCGTTGGCACTAACTTATTTTTATAAAATTTCAGAAATCATACAGATCTTAAATATGTTGAATGTAAACAGAAAAATAGCTCTGACTATAATAACTGACTACTAAAGCAATATTTTAAAAACAATAACTAATTATAAGATGATTATTATTAATAGGCAACCTTAAAAATAACTTACGAAAAATTGGCTAATCAAAACTATGCTGGTAACATTTTAAATTCAATAATTTTGAATCAAGGGAGGTAATGTTTTATATATATATAAATTTATCAAATGCAGAATAATCCATCAGCACATATTTGATCATTTATTAATTTAATTAAAAATTGAAATTTACACTGAAAAAATTAAAATAATTTAATACATGCATGATTTCTGATGATAAATACATTAATAATTTGATTAAGAAATTAATAAAAAGTAAGATTAAGTTTTTTGCTTAACATTAAAATTAAATCATTTAAGATTGATAATTAGTACATCGACTGTAAATACTTAAAATCGACGTGGTTTTAAAATAATTAGAAGATTAAAAATCATTATGTAGGATTTGATTAACTGATCTGAATACTTCATTCTTTCAAGAAAAAATGCGTAGCATAAATATAAAATAAGTCATTACAAAACTACAAAAATTTTTTAAAGATATAGATAGATCAGAATGAATTTTTTAAAAATAGTAGAATAATTTATTTAAAAATAATAGTAATAATTCGTTTTAAATTTAAAAAAATAGTTAATATATAACTAAAGCATCAATTGTAGAAAAAATACTTACGTGACTTGTATATTTGAATAAGGATTGTTAATAATAATAAAAAAAATATATCGCTGGATTTTCAACACAGATTTAACGCAACAAAATACAACCTTGCTCAGACGCTAAACTGAAAGCAAATGGAAAGATTAAGTGCTCCCGCTCATACCTAGGTCTACATTGCGCATGCGCCAAATGGGCAAAACCGGTTTTAGAGACGCTTGTCAAGTAGGGTTACCTTTTTAAAATCTTTGGAAGAGAGATCCTGGTATCCTATAATTTGGAATTAATCGCTAAATACGGTAATTTGTGATTCTAATAAAAGTGAAATTTAGAAATATATTCACATAACTTAATAATTACGCAATTTTCAATGAGTAAAAAAATTAACTTATTATTTAATTACTCGCATCCCGTTGACGAAAGCAACTCAACAATGAAAATTAGCTTATAAATAACACATATCACACTTTTAATTTTTGAACATCAGATAACATATATGGATATCGGGAAAATTTTGAACTAGCACTTTTTGGATCTAAAAACATCGATGGCAAAATTCGGGTTTTCCTTAATAGAATAACTTATTCCCGAATTTGTGAACCCTCTGTAATAAGTGAGCATAAAAAATTAATGTAATTTTATAAAAGTAAATATAAAAAGAACTGTGTTTTCAAATTAAGTTTTTTAAAGGTTTCCTATTTTATAAACATGCTTTGCTTCACTTTTCTTAAATTGCTTATTTTAGTCATCTTAAGAAAATTGTTTTGTAAATTTTATTTCAATGGCAATGATATTTAATAATTTTCTAGAAAAACTATGAGTTTTATTTTGATTTAAAAATGTTTTACACATGTACTTCTCATATTTCGATTGTCATGGGATATTTTTGAAGAATAAAAAATAATGATTTGTCAGATTAATTATTAATAAAATATTGACAGATTGATGATGAAGACCTGATGTGAATTTAGGAACAATTTTACGCAGAATGTAAAAAATGTTCTCAAATTTAACATTAGGTAAAAGAAGTTAGTTCAGCTGCAATATTTTTTTCCATACAATGTTTCTGCATCAAAAGTGCCAAAATTCTTTCGTTATTTGTGCAGGTGAAAGGAATTATGAAATATAATTCTTTTCATTTGTGATAAAATTTATATTGAAGAAAATATTTCATTTTACTTTTATTTCAGTTCTAGAATTTAATGCTTTCATAATAATATTTGGAAAAATCAAACTGGTCAGTAGTAAATTTTTCCTTAAGTCCATTGATTCTTGTTTTTTTTTTTTTTTATTTTTTATTTTAAATATTGCGTAAAAAGTTTGCAGTAATTATCTCGAAATTATATTCTTTAGATCACAATTAGACCAAACGAATTAAATACTTAAAAATTTTGAAATCATTTTTATGATTTATTCTGTCATTTATGCAAAAAGTCAATGCATTAAAACTAAGGATTTACAAATAAATTAGATAATTTAATGCATATGATGTAATTATTTTATGTAAAATGAAATATTACATTAAAAGTCTTTTCAAAATATTTTATGATTCATTTCTATATTTATTATTATTTAATTATTTTTATTTATTTTATAATTTAATTTTTTATTTTTAGATATAAAACAATATATTATTATTCTATTAATTTTTATACATTAAATTAGTAATTAATGAACACAATAATTAATAAAAATTCAATAATTTCGTAATTCCTTATTAGTTTAATGAATTATAAGGGAATTTTAAAGCATTATTCATTTTTATGAATTTATAATTTAGAACATCACTGAGATGTATGAATACTTTAAAAAATCTATTCTTTTCTTTTGTACATTTATTCCCTTATTAATCAATTATAAATAAAGCAAACAAAAAAAATCACTGGAGACAATAATATACTAGCAAATATGCAAAAATATATATATGTTAGAATTATCGATCTTAACCATTATATTTAAACATTTGGTAGCACTTACAGTTTCAAAAAGTCCTTAAATAATGAAATATTCTTCCTTTTTTTAATGTCTGTTAAGCTAACCGCTGACTCACATTTTTCATAACTACATTTGACATTTATATTTAATTTTAGCATAATAAATATAATTTTAAAAAAATCTCATTATTTAGAACTGCATAAAAAACTGCAAGAGCATCTGGGTAACAATTATTGTAATTTAGATTCAAATGTCAAATTTCATTCCATAGAAAACAACCATTTTTATATATCTATTGCATATAGAACGAAATTTTTGTAGTTTAGAAAAAATTATTAGCATAAAGTATTTTATATACTCATATCATTCTGCAGATTACAAATTTTAGAATTTCTAGAATGCTTTAAATTATAGTAATATATAGTAATAATTAATGAAAAAATGAATTGTATTTATAATTAACTATTTCATGCTTAAAAATTTGCTATTAATATTCCACAAAAATAAATATTCTGAAGTAAATTTACATTTGAAGACGATAAGTTTAAAACCCTTTTTTTATAAATGAAGTCGGTTCTTAGAAACTTCTATTTTTGATGAATTGTGTTGAAGATTGTTATTTTCAGTCTTCAAATGATAGATAAATGGTGAATCATCTATTTGTAATTTAATCACACGATTAGTTTTTGTCGTATCATTGAAGATTGATCGCAACACCTGGTTTTCGTCAAAGAATTCGCTTTCGAAGTCTGTCACCCTAGACAATTCTCAGTGGCCATAACTTATAGTATGAAAAGTGAGGAAGTTGGAAAGGTAAACAGAAAGAATGGTTTTGGTTGGGAAAGACAACAAAGAGATACAAATGCATAGAATGTCCAGGATGAAAAGAGCACGTGGTTCGTAAGACAGGCGCAGGCATGAATTCAAAGAAACTGGTGTGAACTCTCTGGCGGCCTTTTATTTACCCGTATATCTCCACAAACCATTAGGCCAGAAATCAAGCAAGCTATTGTGTAGAAGGTCATTTGGGTCAAGTTAGTTGGCGAAAATCTGGGGCTGTTTAGTCACGGTCATTCACAAAACTTAGCTTTTTTACTAGGATGCGTGTGTGTTCTGTCAAGAATTCGACAAACGTATACTTAACTATTATTTATTGATTGTTTTTAAGCTTGAATTATACATTTTAATCAAAGTTGGCTGAAAAGTGTCATACATTTTTCATTTTATGCACTTATTATTCACGTAAAATGAAAATCACCAGCTTTTTCATTATATGTAAATCGTTTTGCAAATTTTTAGTAAAATCCACTAGAAAATTTATTTAGATGAGTAATATCATCTGAATAAATACCAAATTTACAGATTTTACTCGTGAATTTGTTCTGTCACAGAGTACTTTAAATTCTTGCCTGTTTCTTTCTATACATATTCTTAACAAAAGTTTCTTTCCCTGAAAGTTTTTCTTCCAAATTTTTCTCAACTATCTTAGCAGTCAGTGAAAAGTTTTTTAATTTTGAAAAAATTGAGGAAACTATTAAAATATAGCACTTGACAATGAAGTCTACTTTAACACACCTGCTAAGAACGTCTATTATTTTTACGTTATTATCAGTAATCAGCTTATCAATAAAATAAAGGATTTATTAAACATTTTCTTAGGACAACTTAAAAAATAAGCTCATAAAAAGCTTGCAATATTACTAAATTTACCCTAAATCGAATTTCTAATAATATGATAAAACAACACGATTAACTACTCATAATGATAGAAATTTTATATTCACGACTCAATTTTAGAATGGATTATTAGTTTTAACGTGGTCAAATGTTCCATTTTCAAGTGTCATATATTTATACATATAATATATTTTGCAGCTACTAACTTTTTTAAAACTGCAAGCTATTTCTATTTATGAGCGAAAATTATAAGTACTTAATTCGTATTATAAATTACTTAAATTTTTTCTCTTAGAAAAAGCCGGAGAACAAAAATCTTTAACTTCTGATTTTTCTCTTTAGCACTGATAATTAAAGGTACTTTTTAATGTACATTTTGCAAAGATTATATATTAGAAAAAAGTATTACACCTACATGTGTTTAAAAATAAAAAATACAATAATCAAACTTAAAAAGCAAAGAATCTTTTCTATGGATAGCATTCTAATTTGTGACAATATATTAAGTCATATTCTTTTTTTACAAGCATGTTTTTTTATATTTCCTTTATCCATATTAGTTTCATCATTTTATTTTACAAGAAACATTATTTTTTTATTAATTTTTATTCTTTATTGCTGTTTAGGAGATACAATTTTACAACTAGTGCATTCTTTTAAGTGTGAATGCGAGTGAGAATCATCAGCTACAAAAAACATTTTGTAAAAGTCTACGAAAACCTATCATCCCATATTAAGAAATTGGAACGCTGTTCGACTAATGAAAAATCACCATAAATTCTGAAAAAAGCGTGGCAGTTCTCTTCATAAGATCCAGAACAATTTACCTCCCTCTTGAACTCTATAACAAAGAGGTATCCTGGAGCAAAAAGATCAATTACTTAGGAGTATTTATCGATAGTAAGCTAACTTGGAAACTCCCTATTCTAGAAATCAAATGCAAATTTATTACAGCTAAAAGTAAACTTTACCCCCTCATCTCCAGAAATTTCCCCCTATTCCTTATTTATAAAACCTTTCTAAGACCAATTATCACCTACGCCTATCACATATGGGGAGGCACCATCCCCTACAAACTACTAATTAGCAAATATAAAGTGCAGATTTAGTGACACGTATATTCACTGGGTCCACCCCTACTCAATTAAAGGAACTTTGCAGGACCAAAACTGTACTTACATATTGTAAAAATGTTCAATGTATATATTTTTCTTTATTTTACTTAATTATCTTTTTTCTTTTTTCATTATTCACTAGCCCCATGTTTGTATATATTGGGTTATATTTTACTAACCCATTTATCCAAGAAAACATGTGTATACTTTAAAATAATACAGAAATGTAAGTCAAGATGGAACGGTATAAAATTAAAAACATATTTCCATTACTATTACCCCATTACTATTACCCCATGGTCTCAAACAAACAACATTATGAAACCAATCTCAAAACAAGCAACACACATAATGCCTCCCCTGACGTCTTTTCCAGTTAAAATTTCTTTCTATAAAAATATTAATACTAAGAATTACCATTTTTAAGTCAAAGCGAAACCTAAACCCCCAGTTAATTTTATACTGGAGTCAGCGGGTACCTGCCTGGGCACTCCCACCCAAGTCCAGCAGACGAAGTAGGATTTAACACGTCAAAATAAAGAAACACAAAATAATAAGCACCGATTATACAAACTACTAAAATAAGAAAATAAAGCAAAAATTTCGATTAAAAATAAATAAAATATTTTTTCTCATTATCTTGACAGCACAGTATTATATACATACTACTAAATTCCATGGCACGACAGCTCATGTGGGCCAAGGCCTACAGTGCCCATAACTGTTTTCATGACCGAGGGCCCTGGGGTGCGAAGCATATGTCCCAGTTAGGTAGTCAGTCTAACGTAAGACCCCCAGTGTTTAGTTCCCAAGCATGCTTGGTACTCAGTTAATCGACCCACTGAAGGGATGAAAGGCTGAGTCAACCTTGCCCAGCCCGAAGATCGGGCCTCGGACCTGTGTCATGGGGGCGTGAAACGCTGCCACTAAGCCACCGGGCTTCATTATATATATATATATATATATATATATATATATATATATATATATATATATATATATATATATATATATATATATATATATATATATATATATATATATATATATATATATATATATTATATATTATTTTACCCAAGTAACTTTTAAGCATTGGAACAATTAATTCTTTTCTCATTTTTTAATTAAATAAAATATAATTCATGATAATTATAAAATAAACATGACAATTCAAAGATAATTTGAAGAACTGGGGGGAGATTTAAATAGATAAAAGCTGTAAATAAAACAATAAATGAATTCTTTTCGTTCAAATTTTATATCTTGAAATAAATATTTAATAATTCTTCCCAAATTATATAAAGAATTAATATACTCAGGAAATTATTAACAAACTTGTGTATAGATTCCTATTGACATTTATATAAAGAAACTTAGCATAAAAATATGATGCCTGAAAAAAAAAAAATATATATAATATATATATATATATATATATATATATATATATATATATATATATATATATATATATATATATATATATATATATATATATATATATATATATGAAATAAAATAAGTTGCTGATTATTCAGAGATGAAAGTGACCAGAGAATATTATTCCTGTGTACAGATATTATTTCTGCAGATTTGTAAATGAACGAAAAGGCACTTTAACATATCAAAACTTTGCATCATATCTGAATAAAAATATCAACCATTCTCCCTACAAATTAAACACTTTTAGTTAAGAGAATATATTATGAATAAAAAAACCTTTTATATAGAACTAAAGACTATTACTATAGAGAACCTAAACATAACCTTTTAATTAGAGCTTTAAAAATTAATTTCATGTTTTCAGTGAATGAAGAATGATTTCTGAATACATTGTTATGAGCTACCATTTCATGAATTAAGATGTAAAATTAAAATCAATAGAATTTAACTCTATGTTCATTTATTTATTTATATTAATAAACGAAATAAAATTTTTTGTTTCATTCTTTGAGTTACGGAAAAATAATTTATAAGAGCTGGAAAGCATGCTAAGAACTTAATTCAAATTTTATAATTGTATTAAATAGATTAAATCAACGACACAGTCTGCAAGAAATTGATTCGAATTGTTTGAAATTCTTTAAAATAATTCCTGCATTGAAACATATTTATCATTATAATTTAAATTATTCAATAAAACTAATTTTTCTCATATATTTTAAATAATGATAACAGAAATAATATTTTAGTAAGGAGATAATACAGTTTCCCTCTTATTAAAGACAAACAACTTAGCTAAAGTAATCATTTTAAAGAAACAAATAATATTTATCAGTTAGATAAAATTTTAAGAACGTAATGACTTTTTCAAAGCAAATTAAAATTTATTAATAAATTATTGAATTTATTTAAACCATTGATTTTTATTAAATTAAATAATTCAATTCGATTTCAGAATATATATTGAATATAATAGTTTAATTGAATATCTCAAAAATTAAGTCTTTTGACTGGAGTTAGTGAAATAATATTTTAGAGTAATTTTTTAAAATTCTACAAGTGTAGGAGAGTAAAATTGTAGTATCTGAACTCCATTGTAATGCACAATTAAGTGTATTTTTCAATATTTTTCCTCTCTCACATGCTCTAAAAGCTGATAAAAAATAGCTAGAAAAGTAATTTGTCTTTGGAAAAGCCATAACAGTGTCACAAGTATCAGCTTCTGAAGAGTAGCGTATTTTTCAAGCTATTATTGTTGAATAAAGTCGAAAATATACAACAAACAATTTTTGACTTCCTCCAATAATAAGTTCAACAAATACAGAGGGAGTCGTAAACTTCAATGGGTTCCATGTAAATTTCAACAAATACTTTATTAATTAATTATTAATAAATCCCTTTATTGATAATTAATTAATAAAGTATTTTGTAATAATTAATAAATAAAGTAAAATATTTTGAATCCTTTTTCATTAAAAGGATTTTTTTTTAATAATTGTATATTAAATCTTTATAAAATACTGCTTTATTATAAATTAATATTTTTTCATCACTCAGAATTATATCTGAATATAAAATAAATTTTCTATTTCAACAAAATAATTATCCCTTTAAAAATTACACTAAGGTTTTTTTAAAAAAAGTTTAATTTTAAATACAATTATATATATATATATATATATATATATATATATATATATATATATATATATATATATATATATATATATATATATATATATATATATATATATATATATATATATATATATATATATATATGTGTGTGTGTGTGTGTGTGTATATGTATATGTATATATATATATATATATATATATATATATATATATATATATATATATATATATATATATATATATATATATATATATATATATATATATATATATATATATATATATATATATATATATATATATATATTTATATATATATATATGAATGTAATGTAAGATATAGTGATTAATTATTTTTAATTTATCTAAATTTAAATAGTTCTTGCAAGTAAATTTAATATCAAAATAGTAAATTATTAAATAATATCTTGTATTGCTTGAAAAGAGATGACTAAAACTGAATTTTTAAGTAAGAAATTACAAAATGTTTAATGTGTTGCAGTATCACTAAACTCAGTATCATTTCTAATTTTGTGCTTGAATCATATAATTTCAAGTTATAAATATTAATCTATATTATTGTCATTATATATTGATATATATAGCTAGCTAAGATTTTCTGTGTGTGCCTGATTAAATCATTTTTTGTAATATTGTATGATAATAATAATATAAAAAATAAATAAAATATTTTAAAAAAATAAAATTTTAAATTCTGAAACATTTATCAATAGAATTTTTTTATTTAGAATTTGATTTTATTGTAGAGTATTTCATGAAATAAAATAAAAATTTTGTTTTAGAACTAAAAGTTATATTTCAAAAAAATATGAATAATTCTAGATTTCTATGGTTTTGATTTGAAAATAGAAACACCTTTGATAAAAATTGAACTTAATTGTGGCACATAAGAAAATTTAAAAGTCTCTAGGGATACTATTTTTAATTTGAGTAAACACTAAAATTACCATATGTTCAGAATATAGATGTATTTAAATATGTATAATTGTTATTTTTTATGTAAATTATATATACAAAATGAAATTTATTTGAAAAAATATTTGTTTTTAAAAACTGTCATAAGGTTTTATAAATACATTTATAGAATGCATGGTCATGAAATGGAGTATTTAAAAAAATAAAAAAATTATATAAAAAAAGAATATAGAAGTTAAGAAAATATGTTATATACTTGGTTGTGTGTTTCAATTCCAGCTTTACTTGAATATTGATTTTTTTGTCGAACATGTGAATAAGTTTCATTTAACTCCTTTTAATTTGAATGCAAACGACGTTTTATGTGTACACTTTAGTGCAATTCAACCTTACAATCCTCTGGTTATTTACTAAATAAGTGAAAGAATTAAAATACATAAAAATTCCTGACTTATAATTTAAGTTTCAATGACAGGTTGATTTATATATTATACTACATAATTGTCGGGTTTTTTCAATGAAGACAACTGTCCGTAAGTGTGAGTACTTTTTTAAATGGAAAATATAATATTTTATATAGAAAAGATATCATTTATTAATGTCTTTATTCATGATATTATACAATTTTCTTTTATAGAATTATTTATTTATCTGTATGTTTGCAAACTATGCTGATGATTTTTGTTTAAAAAATTTACGCATCTCAAATTATGATTTAATTAGTTTTCATATTTTATTTGACTCTGAATTTTTTCTGCATTGATTCATAGCTATTGTTTTATTATGATTACCATCGTATAAGGAATTTTATACATTTTTAGTAATATAATTGACGATTTAAAATATTCTCTTTGTTTATAGTTTAAATAATTTTCTGATTAATTTTTCTTTTTCATATATTTAGCAATTTTTAAAGATTTGCCGAAATGAAAATGTAATTTTAGGTTTCAAAAGTTTTTTAAATGTTGAATATACTGTCTTCTAATTTATGAAATAAAATGTTAATGATATTGGAATTTAATGTCTATTGTTAAATAATTCTTCAATTTCAATACCTGAAAACATTTGTTTGCATTACTTTGTCTTCTGACTGAGAAGCCTCTAAATGTAATCGTTTCGTAATCTTGAACCATGTTCAGCGACGAGGTTGACACCTGAGTATTCTAAATGTAGTCCTCGGTTACCTTTAACGTATCAGAAATAATGATTTTTCTGATTATTTTAAATTTACCTCAGGATTTTATTGTATCAATATCTATTTCTTTATTTAAATCTTTTGTATAAATATTATGTGCTTTCAATTTTCGTAACACAAATAATAACATTGAATGTTAACCCATTTATCGATCACAATTTAATTTATTACAAAGTTTCGTTTGAATTAAAAATGAAAGCAATTAAATGATAAAAGACTTAAAAAAATGAAAGAGTTGAAATTAGAAAATGAGATCGCCAGATATCTGATTAAGTTTTTAAAAACTGTGTCGATTCACTTTTGTACAATTGTGTTTTATTGAGCATGTTTTAAGATTTGATTCAAATGATGTTTGTTGAAAGAAAAACTATAATGCATAACATGTAAATTTTTTTATAAATGAAATCACTGAAGTGATAAATATATAGAGAACATTAAATTAAGTTATTGTATTATATTTGGTTATCAACTCATTTGCCAAAGAGTTGCATATCGATTGTGAAATATGAAATGATGTTAGTACATGTGTTTGTAAAAGGAAAATTTATACATTTAATAGAAAAACGTGTCATTAAATTTAAGCCAAAGGATAAAAAGTTATGATTAATATTTCTGTTTTCAAATAAACAGAAATGTATGTCGGTGCATAATTATATGTTTTACTATTATCGATGTCATTTTCAATCAGTACATAAAATGCAAGATATTACTAATCAAGAAATTGCATCTTATTGTTTTTTTTTACATTCAGAACATTAATTTAAAAATGAATCGACTAATAATTGTGAAATGAATCATAATCTGTAGAATTTTAAATAAATGTACTAATTAAGTAAATACGAGACTATCGCAACAAAACAGTAGAAATTTAAATCTATTATTATTTAATTAATATGCATTGAAAAAATATATTACACTAAATCTCTATACATCCAGCCTCTGAAAAGTAGGTTATAATTCTTGTCGTTATGGGGAGGAGGGAATAAATGAAGCTTGTGATAAATTTATTCCTTTGTCTTATGCAAAAATTTTTTACTTTCAAATATCCATTTAAATTTTATTAATGATAATTTTGGAAAAATGAAATTATATAAAAAAAATAGTCACAACAGAATAGAAGTTAATAATAATTAGTGAAGTTTTAATTTATAAATTGTGACTAATAAAATTTTTATGAACTTTTTCCCAATATTAATAAAATAATCCGTGTTATGATTAATATTCTTACTCGCACAGTTATTTCCAACACGCGGTTACAATATAATTTCACGATACATGAAATTTAATATACTATTAAAAATACTGTTTCCAAAGAACTTTGAATCGATGGTAAACTCGGTATCTATTAATTTAAACAACAACAATGACTTGAGATTCATTTTAAGTTACTTAAAAAATATTCTATTACTTGTTAATAATGCAAACGATTTTATGAGTGAAAATAAAATCTCAATTTTGCAGATAAATTTCCTTACACTCAATTATTTAATGGCAAAGAAACGGAAACTCTCTCTTTTATACTTACTTTAATTTGTTAACTGTCACTGTCTTCGAACATAATTTTTTTAAAAAAATCAGGAAAAAGCTATTCGAAAATAATTTTAAACATGATATTGCGTTTTTTCAAATATCATGAAGCTTAAATTTCTTATTATTGTTAAAAGAATATGAAAAACTCTCAGGTAAAGTTTAAGAAATATATTTTCTGTATTCTTTTAATCCATCTAATTGTTGTTGCGTCACGGAAAAGTTATATGAAACAGATTAGTTCTTGAGTATTCGTCAGAGGAAATGACAGGTAAGTAATTTTATTGTTCTTTGACTTTCAAGTAAAACAGCAATGTTGTCAGTTTAAAATGTTGCAAAATGTATAAACAATTAAGTGAACCTCAATTTTCATGTCGTGCGAAGGAGCAGCGTAAATAATCTTCAATGAAATAATTAATTTTGTTTTGGAAGCTGTTTTAGAACAATTGATTTGTGTCATGATAGTGATTAACTTAAATCTCTTTCGTTATTTTATTGATACGAATGTCTCCAACTTACAAAGCATATGTTGGAAGGGTTGTTTTAAGCTATAAGTGTAAATGCAGAATTATTTGTATTATTTTTTCATGGAAATGTTACAGGAGGTCAGAATCACTTAAATCCTGCTTGTTCGCTTTTGTTTATAATTACTTTCTTTCCTCAAATGAGTTTTGTTTGAGTCTTATAAATATCGATAGTTAAGTTTAATCTAGTTTTCCAGATATTCTTTCTTTTGACGGGAGCTCTTTAATTTCTTTTAATTATTTTATTACACGGAGAGACTTATATTGTGAAATGGAAATTCTTGAGAAAAGGTTTAGCTAGTTTGAAGAGGTGGACATATTCGTTTGCTGTTATTATATTTGGCACACTTTTTTACCTGAAAAAATATGATTTTAAATTGGTGATTACAAATTATGTTGTACAGTGTGGATGTAATGCAATACAAGTTGTGTTTCTCGGGAACTGTTATCGCGTTTTTTTTTTTTTTTTTTTTTAATTCAAATATTTCCTTTGGTATGATCAGTCATGTCCATTGTAATGGGATAGGTTAAGAGTTAGAAGAAAAGAACTGCTCATTTAGTTTCTTTTGAGGAAGAAAACCACATATTATCATCTCATTTAAAGCTGATTGGTAAACTGTTCTTTTTGTTTACTGGGTGATACTTTTAGTACTGGAAATTTTTAAACGCTGCCATAAGCTCTTCATGGGCTATTAATTTGAATAATAATATGGATATATTAGCATTATACTGTGAGAATGTTATTTGCATTTCTAAGTAGTAAGTGTAATGCTAATTTAAAATTCACTCAGTGAAAGGAGTTGAATGCAGTGAGCTAAAAGGATTTTGAGACGCGAATGGTTTTTGTAGTGCGTAATTTTCTCTTTGAAAAGATACCTCACAGCGTTGACACATTTATTTACACTCATTTTGCGTTCACACAGTTCACGTCAAATTAGGTAAGAAAACATTTATAGCAGAGTTCAAAAAGAGAACTTTAATGAAAATTGTGGATCGCAGGGATAAAGTAAGTTTATTAATTAATTAATTTTTTTATACATATTTTTTGAATGATGATTGAAGTTGAATAATTTTTTCTACGATTGAATCAGGGAGAAGAAAAAAATTTATAAAATTGATTAGGTGTAAAGTGTTCTTATACGCATAATTTCGAAGTAATCAGAAAAAGAATCAATAAAAAAATCTGTTGGTCTTTTCGGGTAAGAAGAACATTCTAAAAGAATTAATTATTTTACATTGGAAATGGAAACAGAATGTAGTGATTACAGTTTTTTCATGTTTTTGTGCATCAAGTTGTATTTGTGTCTTTATGTTTTCTTCTCGGTTGAAAATCAATAAAAAAATTTAAAAAAAAAGTGTTGTTCATTTTATTTAAAATATTTATGTGTGAGTGTGTGTGCAAGAATAATTTACATTATTTTTTATGAATGTTTATTTTTACGCAGTTAAGATGAAACTACCCAAACAGGTAATTGTTATTATTTTTTTTGGCAGAAAAGTGTCACTGTGATAGAATTTAGAGATGATATTCTTTCGTTAGGATTAAATTAATGTTTACACTTTGCCTTGTTTGAACTGTTGGAATAGAAAAAATGTCTTTTTTTACAGCAAAGCAGACGTCTCAGAAGAAAGGTGAAATTTCATTTCAAATAAGACTGATTATATTTGCGTATATTTGTTACTTTATTATTCTTCGTATATGTATGTATTTTTTGCCCGAAGAAGAAGCTACTGGAGTCGGTGTGTATAACTTGTAATTCATTTTATTGAAATTTATTTATGGTGAGTATATAGAAAGAGTCCGCTATAAGACCCAAGCAGGGTCGGGACTCTTATGCGAGTATGATAACCCTGACGGGTTGAGAAATTAATTTTCTTAAGAGAATTAGCACTCTGATAGTGGTATCGCGCGCCTGTCGATCGCCCCTGAAGGGAGGACGCTATGACGGGCGCTGCGCGCCCGTCATGCAAGGAGGAGGGGGGGCGACATCCACCTGCGCGATGCCACCATCAGAGTGCGTATGTTAAATGTTGTATGACTTTCGGAAAATAATTTTTTTTCTAAGCAACTAGGAATTATAATGAAGTGAATGATTTCAGAAGATTATTCTTAAAGTGGTGTACAAATCTTTTTTTGAAATTTTCTCTGAACACATTAGCTAATATTGTATAGTATTCCAGAGGCAATATTACTCGGTGAATGTCAATGATTTCTAGCACTCCTGAGCTGTGAGTCTCGGGTTCGAATCCCGGTTCGGGCATGGATGTTACTTTCTTTCTCTGTCCTTTCTTCTGTGATGATGTATGAATGAGGCCCACCTTATAAACGGGTTTGCGGTGGTTTGGCGCGGGAAACGCTACTCGCCTCCGTGACTTGGTTCACAGGTGCCTGCTGGGTAACGACAAACGAGTAGCAGTTTCGGGCCTTGTTGTGGACTAGGGTTCAACCCTCTAGTGCCCGCCATTGGAATAAAAAAATGATTTTTATGTGAAACGAAGTGAAGATATGAATGCATTTTTTACAGAATAAACAGTTCGAACACAATTAAATTGATAAAAATGTATTATGAAAAATAATTTGATTGCTCTATTTTTTTTCAAACTCCTCAGTACTTGGAATTGATTTTTAATATTGAAGAAATTTCAGTTCTTTTTTGTTAGTCTAATTTATAATTCGTTCTAGGATACCTTTTATTTAAACTATAATGATTAGTTTAATCTATTCGTTGCCTAAATAATGTGCTGATTATAATATAGTTCGTTATTTTATTAATCTAGTTTTAGTTGACATATTATTAAAATAAATGTACGCAAAAGAAATGTGATATGAAATAAGTCATGTATAGGTCTTAAATAGATTTGAGTTCAAAAGAAATGATTTAAAAACCTGCTGTTCTCGTTATTTATTGTTCTCTATGAATTCACCCTATTCAGTGAATAATATGTAGATGGATTTTACTATGTTTTTGAATAGTTTATTATAATATATTTTACGCCTGATATTTTAACTATGACTATAGAAAGATAATCATTTTTCATACGTGTTTCCTTAAATATTTCATTTTAGTTATACTATTTTATCCTATTTGAGTCACAAATTTTAAGTTAACAATTTCAATTACTTGAATGATTTATTGAATACCTTTATGAGTTTTAGTACAGTGTAACATATTGTTCTACCAATTTTTCCTTGTATATATACATTAAAAATGTTAACACTTTATTTTATGTTGAAATTTAAGTATAGCATTTGATCTATTTTTTCCATTTAAAATGTGGATACCATTATCAATGAATATAAAGATCATGCTACCGAAATTTTTTAAAAGACTTAATTAGTTTATAAAGAATTCTGCAGAGGAGAGTAAAAGTTTGTATCTTGAACCATTAATTTTAGTGAAAATATATTTTTTTTTAAATTCAAAATCTGACACTGAAAAATTCTTAATTATTTTTAAAAAACACTAAAATTTTTAGCCATTAAATTCAAGATACATCATAACACAATGATTTGTTTGTTAAAAATATTGCAATTAAATTATTTCAGAACTTTGATTATATGATGAGACATTACCATCAATATTAAAAGATTGTTCTTTAGCTTAATAGAGAAAAATGGGTTTTTTAATTGAAATTGAAAATTTTAAAAGTAATTTTAAATTTGAATAAATTTTTTAATTCTTATGTTGTCATTAATTGTTAAATTCCAACCAAATATTCATATCTAAATATATGAAAAATCTATATTTTGAATATTTACAGGATCTCCAGCAATTTATAGAGAGAGATTGAAGATAAAATCTTACTCAAGTTTAAGTGCTAAAAATTCATTATTTTTCTCATATGTTTTAAATGATTCAATTTTGTTCTAAATGTATAATTATATTCATTTGTATAAATTTTATTTTCTGATACGTTCTAAAAATTAAATATGAGACATAAGCAAATTTTTAGAGTATTAAATTTTTATAATTCCACTGTACAGCGACTTATTTTTCTTGCTTATTTATTGCATTCAGCAATTAAAATTTCTACTATAGTTAAATTTTTGCTTCTGAGAAAATGAAATAGTATATAATGAAGTTGCCGTGTTTTTGCTTTTTCAATTACATCAATGTAAACTTTTTAATTAAATGAGAATTATCTTTTATATTTCTATAAAAACACATTGAAAATTTAGCAACTTGTTTGTGCATGATATATAAAATTACATTAAATGTAAGCAATTCATTTCTTCATTCCTTAAAATTTTCAGTTAGATAAAAAATATTTTTCTAAATTCGTAAAATGAATTAATGGTAGGTTACGGTAAGTATAAGAGTCCACTATAAGACCAAATTGCCGGGACTAGTTAAATTAACTAATGACCCCGTGTGGAGGAGACGCACAGCGTTGCTTGTGTCTGACCAGGGCTCAAGATGCGCTCGAGAGCCTCTTCAGCCAAATTAGAGGTCTCGGGAGATTCAATGGCCATCCTTCTCCTTCAGAAGTAATTATTCGCTTAAAAAATACTGTGCTCGCCAATAAATTACCTAATTTGTCACCGAAAGTAAACTCTATAGAAAATGGACCAGACGTTTATTTAACAAGTGAAATGTTAGACTCTGCATTTAATGTAAAAGAACGTCAAGAAATTATCAATTCTTTTGATTCTCAAGATGATGAATTAAATCGTGAATTCTTAATTAATCCCTTACCTTTATCTTGGGAAAATGAACTTGCCTCTTCCAATCCAAATTGTGATATATCTCCATTTGAAAAAGAAGCTATGGTTTATGTGGCAGGTTATATTGCTTATAAAATTAAAGATAATTCACTCGGAACTATATCAAGAAATTCAGTCGATGTGCCGAATCATTCCGAGTGGATTAATTTAATTTCTGATGGGGGACTTATTGTTCCAACAAAAGCATGGATGGAAACTATAAAACAAATGGACATAATGTTTCGCAAATTTCATGGCGACACATTTTCTAAAGAAAAATGTCATAGTAACATTAATAAATGAAACAGAGTCTTCCTTTGCTACTGTAAATCGAAAGCCAATTAAACTTTTTTGTCGCTTGAGAACATTGATACGAATTAGGTATTTAAATAGAAATGCAGCGATTGTATCTCATAATAAAGTTGAACAGAAAAACAAGAAATGAGTCTATAGTCAAAAATCAAAATAAGCTGAAGCTAATAGGTAAATATATTTTTATATTGGTTATACAATTTTAAGTTGATTTCAATATTAATAATAATTTTTTTGGGCTTATGAAATAATAATTGCAAATTTACTAGATATTTGAGAGGCATTTGTAGTTTTTTTCACTCTGATTAAAAACAAAATGAACTTAAAAATAAAAAGTAAGTATTTTGCTTAGAAACTCCAGGCAGCTTATTCTCCTTGGATGCCTGACTACGTCATCAACGGCTATTTCCGGTGACAGTTTTGGGGAGCATTTGAGCCAGCCCTTCTCTTTCCCTAGCCCTGGTGTCTGACGCCCAAGAAAGGGGGGGAGTCATGCAGGAATAGGGGTTTGGGTGACTTCCGCCTGCGCGATGCCACCAACGCAGTGCGTACTTGTACGTTGAAGCGTCTGGATAGGGAGCTGCTCCAAGCGTCTGAAGTGCACGCCATCCCAGAGGATGATAATTGCATGCGTTAAGTGACTAACAAAATACACAGGCACACGAAAATAGGAGGGAGGGTAGCAAAATTCAGTGGCGCTATTCTACTATTAATATATCATACCGAACGTACGTTTCTATAACGATTTCGTAAGCGCGCAGTGCTCTGCAATTGCGGACGATTCTTTCACGAGTTGTGTGAATGTTCTGCACGAGGTGGAGGAGTGTTGGACGCATTAATGATAAGAATGATATCAAATCCGTGTTACAAAGCTAACATTCCTAAATTCAGATGGAGCAACGCTTACAAAACTTTTGGCGGAAGAAGCAGAAATTTGGAGCAAATATTCAAATGAATCTACCTGTATAATTCCATTCGGGTTATTTGATTGTTTGACATTTTAAGGACTTTATGTATTTTGCTTGATTTCGAAAGAAACCAATTTCTAGGGCCAAGTTATAATTATACATATATATTCTGAAGTTTTCTAGTATTGCAGAGATTTTACAAAACGTCTGTCTCAGTATTGATCGTTTAAATATTTGCCTCAGTATAAAATTTTAGAGAAACAAGCCCATTTCAATCGAAAAAAATGCGTAATTGAAGAATAAAACTTTTATTCCTGTGAATAGTTTCTCTAAAAAGCTCTAAAGCTGTTTTTCTTTCTTTAGATGATTAATAAAAAATGATTTTCTAAATAGACGTAAGAAGAAAATAAAATGGATACCAGGTATTTTAAAGAAATAAAAGTAATGCAGGTAAAATAAATCATATGTTTTATCAGTTTTTTACTATTTTACAGAATTTAAATTTTAAAATAGCTTTCTGTTACAAAAAATTGTACACTTTTTATAATAAGCTCTTCTAAAACTGATAATTTAATCTATCAACACACACAGTAGAGTGAGAGATAGGGAGTATTCGCATATGTATTTGTGTGTTATTGAAAGCAAGAGAACTATTCTTCACATAAAATATTTTATTCAACACTTTATACTACTTAAAAAACATGTTTTGAAAGCTTCCTATTTTTCCCATAAAATTGCAACTACGTAGAAACTGAATTATTTGGCTGTCTTCTGTAAAAAAAAAAAAAATTAAACCATTTTAATATTTTTTCCTAAAACCTATTTAGAGATAAAATTTGTAGTATATGAAATAAATATATTCCATAGATATGATTTTGTATGGACGTTTTTAGAATTTAGGCCTTCGCTTTTAAATTCTAGTTATTAAATTCTAAATAAGCTCATAACTTCTTTAGTTGATAGAAAAGCAAGTGCATTTTAATTAGAAAAAGTGCTTAATTTACAGATGTTTTTAGTATGAAAATACTGTTAAACACTATATTGAATTTGTTAAGAGCATTATGCGGCTGCAGATAAGTTTTAAATTAAACGCATTTTACACTTTAAAAATCTTTCCCGCTACCCGTTGTTAATACGACATAGAAATTTTAAAAGAAAGAAATTAAATTGACAAGCAGCAGCTATTGAGACATGTACAATTATTTTATCACCATTTTTTATACTTTACCTTTGAATGTGTTTCTAATGGAGTTTTTAAATGTTATTATTAATAAATTTTACAATTTGAAAAGCTTTGTGCTCGTCTCCGATAGAGATCATGATATTGAATTTTATTTAAGCATCATATTTATTGCCACTGAATGAATTTAATTGAAAGGATACTAAATAATTTTTAAAAGGTCAAATTTTCAAGTGAATAATAAAAATGATTTGTTTCTTATATTAAATATAAAAAAGAAAAGAGATTGCCGGAAACAAAAGCAGTCGTTAAGCAATTCGAGAAAAAAATTACAATATTTTAAATTTATATTCTAACTAAAACCCAGCACCATCCCTTTCATGTGGTGACATTTTCATCGCGAATATATTAACACAGACAAACATTGTGGCAGGGACATCACCTCTGCGTTCTGTGAACTCGGAAATTGTCGCTCATAGCGGCTGAGACACGTTAAATATGTCTTAGTCGCAATGTCCTCTGTGTGAAATAATACCTCTAGGAACACCAGGCCATGTCTAGACGTCTGCTGCTTGATTCCTGCTTCTAAATGACGAAATAAAAAGTGTGGTGTATTGTAAAATATTGTGGTGTTTCGTAAGTGCGTTTATTTTTATTACATTAATTCTATCTTACACAAACGGTTGATAAATCTTTTATGATCGAGTAAAACCAATTTTACACAATTAGCAAACACGACGGATCTTCGGTTCAGCAAGGATTCGAGTTCAATACCTTCGGATCATGAGAACGACTCCGCAACCAATCAGGCCACCGTTCCTACGTGCAAATTTTGACTTCTCAATTAACGCAAATTTCTTATGTAATGCAAGTGAGTTGCTTGGTTGGAATGTATGGTGCAAAGTCCAAACTAGAACATGCTGTGCCAGAAGAAAACAAAAAGCTGTTAATTTTATGATAACCCAGATAACATTGAATGTCTAGTTAAAAACATAACAGTATTGTATAACTACAATAAATCATATATAGTATGTAAATTTGTATTCAATCAAAATTTTAAAATACCCATTGTATAATTTAAAATTGAATAAAACTGATAAAACTAATAGATAACGCGAAAAGACTGTCATAGGGAGGCTCCCTCGCAAGGAAACAATTTTTTAAAATAATTTTTTTTTTAGTTAAAATTTATAAAATATGTTTCTTAGATTTTTTTCTTACCACTGAGCTATTTCAAGCACACGATCTTCCGTATTCCATCAGAGGAGCAACGGCTTCGAACTCTAAAAGGATCCAGCATTTTCTTGGTGCTTGCTTGTTAAAAAACTTTAAGCAATCCTTAATAAAGAACATGAAATTAAGATTTTTTAAATTCCTTTTCAAATGAAACGCATTTTGCAAAAGCGGTTGATGCACTGAAATAAATAATGGCACGCAAAATATATTACATTAATATTCTGTTCTTCTTTAATCCATCTAAATATGATCCAAATCTAACGTCGTAGAATTTCTTAGTGTAAACATTGAATTCCGGAATTGGCTTTCAATACGAAAGTGAACTCAGCTTTCATTACATTATTCTTTGCTATACCAACAATTGCCACGTTTCAATGCACACTCGAATTGCTTAAATTAACTGTAAACATGAGGCATGAAAAATATTTAGCCAATATTACACCACAAAAATGATTCTTCACGATGAGAATTCCTCAGTCTAAATATTCCTGCTCTGCAAAATTACGACCTAAATCCATGATCCAACTATTTGACTATCTAGTAATTAAAACTCAAGTAGAATTATTACGTAAAAAATTGCATGAAAGCTGCTTATTTCTACGGGAAGCGCAGTCACGAAAACGCGAATACAGAACTGAATAACTGCATAGCAGGAAATAAACTTCATGAGGCGGAATTTGCATTTGCAAAACTAGAAGAGATATCTTCTTCTGTAAAACGATGAATTTGGGATAGTTTAACTTTCGGCAAATCCTGCTTCCGACACACAAACACAAAACGAACGTCATCGTGTTGAATAAAATGAAACAATCTTACCTGCAAAAGTTTGTTTTCAAGAATTATAAAAAAATTTACGAAAATTCAGTACAAAAGCAATAGGATATCTCTTCGTCAAAGGATTGTTTTCTTATAAACATTCTAAAATTGGAACAAATGGATATTGATAGTAATTCCCTAAAAATTGTTTGCCCGTTGGTCTATGTTTCAAAAGAAGACGAAAATTCAAATATAGAAAAGAACGTGAAATTCGCGTATCTGACGTAAACAAAACTTTTGATTTTGTTCAGTCTTACCAAGAATCCAAAAATAAATATAAAAATGTCGTGAAATTTTAAAATTCGCTTAGTCGGTGATAAATATGTGTACGTGAACATTGGAAATTCTAAATCAATCGTAAAACATGTCTTTCAGAAATATAACTGATCAACTAAGAATTCATTTGCGTAGTTTAGAAAATTTAGGGGTGACCGAAGAAAAATATGCCTGCAACTTTATCCGGTACAGAGAGCTGAAGCTTCTATTCAGGAAATTCGTATTAATTTTTCGAGTAAAGTGGCTCTGTTGTATAAGATACATTTGAGGTACCATTCAAAAATTGATACATTTGATGCAGACTATTTCATTAAAAATAGAATTTATTTAACCGATAGTGAAAACAATGATTCTGACATATCGGTTTAACTGGGTTCTGATTACTTCGAAAACTGATTCCAAAAGCTTCTAAACAAAGTGTCATCACCTTGTTTCTAATGAAGTAAAAAAATGTGAGATGAAATTGATATCGTTCAGCTTCAGCTAAAAATATTCTCCTAGGAAAACATCATGAGTTTGATGTTTTTTTATAAAAAAGAAGCTCCCTTAAGTTTGGGTGTTTGATGTGAAGAAGGATAAGAAAATAATTTTGGCGATAAATTCAACAGTTCTAGGTGATAAAGATATCTTTTCATAGAGAACGATTCAATGTTATACACATCAACTATGAAGCATCATGTAATGGCCATAAATAAATTGAACGAGAATTTGCATGCATCGGAAACCAAATTAGATTTGGATTATAGGTTGTAATATGGCTAAAATACTGTAAAAGAAAAATAACAAGTTAGGAAAAAACGGAGTGAAATTTTAATTACATGCGAAGTAATAACGATAGACCCTAAGTTATGAGATTTAGCATAAACATTCTGCTTCCCATTTAATAGCTTTCTTTTTTATTTAGTCTTGTTATTTAAAAATATTTCGCATTTCATACACAGTTTACATTGGTAATTTAAAAATAAGGCTCTTTTACATAGAAGAAAATACATCGAAATATGAGCCATTTTGTAACATAAATGCAAATGAATATGTAACATATATGTCCATTATTATTCTCCGTGTAAGTTGTAAATTAATTCGGTTGCTATAATGTAAACTGACTGTGTATTAAATGTTTAACCTCATTATTGATTCGTGTATAACTGCTCTTTCACACATAATGCACTGAATAAGAAGTTTGGTTCCAAGCTTGATGAATTTGCTCTTGTTATTTCAAGACGCTTCAGGCAATTTCCTCCAGGAAGACACTATGTGTTGTCTATACTTATAGCTTGTAGATACTTCCTTTAAATATAATTACAGTTTTCCTGTAAAGAGACAGCTTAATTTGAACCATGTTTGTGAGAGTATTATTTACCAGTGTGATTTTCCAGGGGAATATTCGAATGAATCAAATTTGTTTTATTCCCGAAAGTAAATAATAATCAAAAGCAAAATGTTTCCACTATCAGTATTTCTGAATAACTAGTGAAATTGGGTTCTATATCATTTCACCGACGAAATGACAGAACCTATACTAAACAAAATTTAAACCAACTGTCAGCTTATAGAATGTGGGTTTTAAAACCAGTTAACTTCTATCCATGTAATATCAGAACTAATAGAAGTGAAAGTGTCTATACCGAATTCCCCTAATTGATCAACGAATTAATAAGTAAGATATAACGACACAATAGATTTACGGAAATCATTGTGCAGATAAAAATTACAAATGGAAACAAATAAGCTTTTTCACTACAATTTGACTTGCATTATAACTCTAGCATTTGAATGTGAAACACTAGTATATCTTCGTCATCTTTGAAACAAAAATGTTCGTGCAAAAAATTAAAGAGACTGATAACACGCAGACGCTGATAAAGGAAGGACTGCGGAAAATATCTCTTGATTATCCCGCTGTAAACGAAAACAAAGCTTTTGGAAAGTTTAACAATTTTTAGACTTCGTAGAATGAAGTAAAACTTGTTACAACTTCAATTTTGACTTGTCATACCCTGTCATTTGGTGATATTTTGAAAGCAGGATGTGGAATAGAACCAAAAGTTCTTGTTTTAAAATATGTACCCTAACTTTTTCGCGGATTCTGAAAATAGTTTCGGTGTGCACAAAGTATATACCAATGCAAAATACATCACCAAAATTTCAAAACTGATTTTTCCGGCAAAAGGTTGCATAATTTTCATATTTTGGAAAACTAATTGCCGAAGAATTGCAAGGATTATTTTTGCATCAAATTGACGAAAATAAAATTATAAAAAAGAAGGAATAAGATTAGACGAAATTTTAAATCAATATATAAGAACTAGTTAGATTATTCGATGTAGAATTTCGCGATTTTCATTGAATAGCACAGCAATAAGGAATATAAGACTTACTTTTACTCAATAGCAATTCCTAAATCCATATAAAGGTTGTATGAAAGATGTATGCGCAAAGCGAAACTGTCAAAGGAAAAGCAAAGAGCATCATATCATCCAAACCTAGAACAATCTGCCTATCGCATTTAAGGGTCCATAACTAGAGAAGTTTAATATCAGACGCGTGAGAATTCGTAACACATAGTGAAATATCCAACAGAAAAAGGAAAAGTGTCAGAAAAAACTGAAATATCGGAATAAAGTGACCATGAGTTATTTATCTGGAGAGCTTACAAACATTTATTTATCAGTTTGTTAGGGCGGAGCTTGTAATCCCCACTGTAAATTGTGCGAATTAATATTTCGTTACATTATTTGTGATCTTTATATGTATGTAAATCACAGAAGTTTTTTAAAGGTTTGACTTTGGATTTCAATTATACTAGTAACTTTTTAATTGTAAACAAGATCCAAATGCACATAAAATTAATTATAATGGCAAATCCTTGACAGTTATAGTTATGGATATTATAAATATTGCAATGAAATTTCTAGGATTAAGAAATTTTAATATCAATATTTTTCTTAAAAATAGCATATTTGTTTTACAAATTTGAGCATTTGATAGAATTGAAATTTTAAAATGGCTTGAAATTACATTGTGTGACTATATTATTTAAAATTGTACAATTTAAATAACAAACTCCTATACTACTGATTATTTGATCTGAAATTATATGTGAATCCTCGAATGAATGATATGTCCTTGAATAATTTATACTTATTAATATTCATATTTTAATGGAATAAATAAAATTTTAATATCAATGGTTTCTAATAAATAGGCTATATATATTTACGAGGCATATTCGGAAAGTAAGTACCGTTTTGAAAAACAAAATAGTAACAGACATTTTTGTTATTAAGCCAATATTGTTTTTACACGAGAAACCATCTATTAAACTATTTTTCTACATAGTTTCCGCCAATGTCGTTACGTGTAACCAGCTTTTATATACTTTCTTTATAGGAGCTTCCCGTCAATCACGATTCATAGCATTTTTCACCTCAAGGTAGAATCCTAAGTGCTTGTCGTCAAGCTCGTGGCTTATGTGCAAGACCAAAGTATAATAAGGATTGTGCCAAGTCTGGACAGTACGGCGGATCATCGACTGCTGATAACGATACTTTTGAAGCATCACTTTAGTGTCACAAGCAGCATGGGGTCAAAGCGTTGTCATGGAGCAACACAATTCCTTTACACAGCATTGCTCTCTTGTTGATTTGAAATGCACTCCGTAGTTTTCATAAAGCAATATCATCATGCCGCATTGACGGTTTCACCTCTGTGAAGAAATTCATAAGCAAAACCCCTTTCATATCACAGTGCATGATTTTTTGTGCTGACATTATCGTTTTCAACTTTTGTTGTTTCGGAGATAGTGTGTCTATAATCCATTGAGAATGTTGCTTCAGTTCTGGTATGACTTGGCGAACTCACGTTTCCTCCCCTACAACATTTTGTTTTGAAATATATTCTGCCTCTTCTCTGTTTCGTGTGAGAAATGTCAATTCACTACCAACTCGCTTGAATTTGTAAATGTCAGTGAGAAATTTTAGAGCCCAGGGGAACACAAATTGTGATAATTTCATACAAAATAGTACGTGGAATTTGCGGAAATCCGTTTCAAAGTGTCATTGGGAAACGCTTATATCCATGGATTTTTTCATCAATTTTTTTTACCAGATTATCTTTGACAACAGAAGACCACTTCGAGCCTCGTCATTTGTTGGACCTTCAGTAAACCTTCGTACCCACTTTCTTTCCACTCCATCACTCATCAAAAATAACTTTGCTTGTCTATAGATTTCAGCAAGTTTCATAACCCTTGTGTTCAAAAATCGAATTACAGCACGAATCTCATAGTCGGCGGAAACAATGATTGTTTTAAGCATTTTACACGTCCAAAGTAAACTTTAAACACAACGTGGAACAACCGTCGATTGAGAGACAGTGTACGTGGTAGACTACTGCGCATGTGCGGGACACCGACAACTGCATTACAGCTGCTGTACAGTGTAACGGTCATTATTTAACAAACTGTACAATTTATATAATAACCACCGATTATTCTTTATCTGCAATTTAATGTAAAATCATTAAACAATTTATTAGTATTCATAATGAAAAAAAATTTTAATACCAAAATTTTCCTAAAAATCTGACACATATTTTTGTTTTAACCAATTTTATAATATTCAATACATTGATTTTATTAAAAAAATATACAACTTATATAATAAGCTCTTCTAAAAATGAGCGCTTCGTCTACAATTTTAATACTTTTAAGCATACTGTTGAATTAAAAAAATTAAGAAAATGTGTGTATTGAACACATGTATTTGTTTTTGAAATCAACAAAACTATTCTTCTCAAGAAAAACTTTTTTATTGAACACTTTATACTGCACTAAAAATGCATTACATTTAAGTTTGGAAAACATAAATTCTGTTTTCCTAAAGTATATTTACAATAATTGTGTAAAAAAACAAAATACCTATAAAATCACAACTATTTAAGAACTGAATTTTTACAATCTTCTGAAAAAAAAATCGCCAAAGTTTTAATCTCCCTCTTTAAAACATACTAAAAATTAAAATTTGTACCACACAAATTAAAATAAGGAATTCATTAGCCACGTTTATTATGAAGATGTGAAAATATTCATTAGAGAGAATTTTCGATCAATATTTTGGAAATTTAAGTCATCGCCTATAAGAATTATTATTTTGTCACATTGAAAAAAAGGAAGTGGATTTTAGCTAAAAAAGGTGCTTAATTTGAAAAAATGAATCACATACCAGTTTCAATTGAATGACACAAAAAAATACACTTTTTTTAATAAATTCATATTTTTAAATTTGTATGCTAAAACAAAATAATTTTTTTAACCTAATGAAGAAGAACTACTAAAACCAGTGAAATCATTTTATCACCAATTTTAATATTTTACATCTGTGTGTTTTTAACACCAAATTTTTTAATAGAAAATATTTATGCATTTTATATAATATTTTTTGTTTTTTTGCTTAACACATTCAGAATATATGCCATAGAATTCAAAAAATTTTCTCCAAATCTAGTTAACAGTCAATACTTTTATTAAAAAGAGTAGTATTTGTTTATAATAGATCTAAAGCTATCTTTATGCGAGTAGCAAAGACTGACTTTTTTTAAAATAAAATTAAAAAATGAAAATATAAAATAAGCAACAGAAACAAAAAATAGCACTGGAAATTTTGTATTTGCGACATTAAAGAAGCGACAGAGAAAAATAATTTTCTTAATTGAATTTAAAAATGTTATTGTATGGTTTGGAAGCCATCCAGAAAGCATTGTAAAAGATTGACTGCGCAACAGTCCCGTTAAAAAGTGGCGAAGATATTTCAAATATTATGTAGCTGAGTTTAATAATTAATTGAGACATTAAAAAAAATTATGTTTTATTCTTTGAGTATTGTATAAGTGACATTTGTTTTTTAATATTTTTTTATATTATAATATAAATCCGCAATAATTGAGTAAAATTATCTTACTAGCATTTAGCACTGATGTGACTTGATGTGAAAAGAAAATTCCGAAATCGCGTTATTCGAGAATATACAAAATCATATAATTATGTAAATAATAAAGTATTCAAAGCTACGATATTCAAAATAAATTGAAATCGTATAAAAATATAAATAAATCCAAATGCACGCTAATTAGAAACCCCGATATTTGAGTTTATAAAACGCAAAAGTATCATAATGGATCGAAAATTTTTGATATAGCAATTTTCACATTCCGTAATTACGTCATTTTGGTTGACGAGAAAATGCTTATCCCCAATTTTCCATTTCTCGCCCAACGGTGGACCGAAATAGGACTTTGACTTATTTGCATTCGAAAATTACCTTTATAGTTGAGTTTGAAATACTTATCAATAAAATAACAAAAATATTGGGAATCACATTGCTAAAAATCTCAAATACTGTTTCATCGCGACATTTCGGTTTTTAAATTCGGAATATCTTCAACTGAGGTCTGCGATGATATTAAGTATCATGATAAGCGAGAAATTTAAAATTTGAGGAAAAAATACTGATTGAAAAGGAAAGGACAATTTCTTTGATGAACACACTTGTACTTAGGCTCACTAGGATCCAGTGAGCCGACCAATGGCTGAGTGGTTAGCGTTCCTGACTCTTGAGCTGTGGGTCCTGGGTTCGAATCCCGGTTCGGGCATGGATGTTACTATCTCTCTGTGTTTCTCTGTCCTTTCTTGTGTGTTGATGTATGAATGTTGCCCGCCCTATAAACGGGTCTGTGGTGGTATGACGCGGGTAATGCTACTCGCCTCCGTGACTTGGTTCACAGGTGCCCGCTGGGTAACGACAAATGAGTAGCAGCTTCCGGCCTTATTTTTGTCAGTAAATGTATTAGGTTGTCAGTAAATTTGAAGTACTGCTTCATATTTTGAACTATTATATTCTCGGTGGAATACTGTTTTTATTAATAAATGCTTTTTCAATTATTATCAAAAAGAAAACATTTTTAATTATGAAATATTCCTCGACAAATTAACGTTCTCGTTATTATTACAGTGTAAATTAAATGCAGCAAATTCCGAAGCAGTTGATAATTTTACTATTAAAGTTAAGTTTGGCTTTTTTTACGCTACTTATATTCTTAAACAATATAAGAATCTTAATTTGAAAAACAATTTTAAAAATGTTAAGGAATATTTTTATTGTTCTACGCGAATTGTGACGGTATTGAAACTCACCCTTTCCAGAGCACTCAGCATAACTCAACTTTTCCATACATTGTGCTGAATATTCTGCTTAAAGCATAATAATCTGAATGCAATTTTGTACGGTGATAAGCGAAGTCGTATTGAATTGAAAAATTTAGTAGAACAAAGAAAAGAGTCATTCAAAACTTAAATATTGGAAAAGCGCTCATGGCCGATTAAATGAAAGAACACCGTAGCATTAATTCATAGCTAAAATTGTGTGGAATCAAAGAAAATTTAAAAAAGGAGCCAAATTCTCTATGTGCAGGTTGTATAAATCATGCATGCTCGATGAAAAAAATAATCGAAATGGAATACAGTCTAATGTGCGACCATAACTTGCGTAATCATGCTTCGGACATTTGAAATCGAACCACATAGTGAAATAAAATTGAAAAATTAAAAAACTGAACGATATTTAATACGCCGATTAATTTTTACGACTTGGAAGCCTTTATTTACTTAGAAACATTGATTAACATTTACTTAACATTCATTTTCAGAGTCCGCGGTGGCTTAATTTGTTGGGGGCACCGTTCTCATCATCCGAAGGTTTCGAATTAGAACTTGACCGAAGTTCCAGCGTGTTCACTGAAGGTGACTGGGGCACATCCAACAGGTTGTGATCGCAATGCACTGCAAGGGAAATGACACCTATAAGGATGGCAAGCCAAGTATTGGGGGTCCTCTGCTTCTTAATAACAGTGAAGACTGCCACCCGGCTTCATCAAACTGACCAACACTTCCTGCTCATTTTTCTAACTTTACGCAAGGAAGATAAAAACTTTTTGTTCTCAGAGCAAAAAACACCTAAAAATGTCATACGACTGATGTTTATGCGGCTCGGCTTCGCAAAGTTCATATATAAAACGTGATTTCGCAGTTTTTAAACTTAAAAATAAACATGGCGAATTTCTATTCAAAATAGCTTCATATTGTTACTAAAAAAGAAAAAGATCGAATGGTATATTCTCTCTTTCACTCAAATTAATAAAGAAATAACTTTTCTCATAAAAAATTATTAGTTCAATATTTTGTTCTAAGCCTTTCTTAAATTTGAATGTTTTTTACTTGCAATGAAGAAGGATTAAAGAAAATTATATTGGCGATAAACTCGAGTGTTCCAGCGAGCTAAAATATCCTTTTAAGGGAACTTTTTAATATAAAAAGCATCATCTGGTATGGCACATATAATGGCGACAAATAAATCGAATAAAAATTTATATATATTATGACTAAATTAGATTTAGACGGGTAGGATGTAATATAAAAAAATAAATGATAAAAAAATTGGGACAAAGTTCGATTATTTGCGAAGTGTGTTTGATTACTTACAAAGTCTAATGATTGAGAAAGCAACCCGAAAGAAAATGCTCTTCAAGAATCATCTAAAGTTTTTTATCAAAAGCCTCCACCATCGCAGTTTCCGAAAAAAGAGAAATTCGATTCTTTTCCATTTCACCGACGAAATGGTAGAACCGATACCAAACCAAATATAACCATCTGTCACTGGTAACATGTTTTAAAATCATATCATTCATTTCCTTATTTTATAAGAAATAATAGAAATAAGCGATTGAGAGATCAACGAGTTAAGCAATAAATTTATTAATAGCGTAAAGGAAGGACAGAATAAATTTATGGCAATCATTATACTTGAAAGAATGAAACATTTATCCTTTTCACTACCAAATGACTTTATGGTTCAAGCTTTTAAAAGTGAAGCACAAAAATACCTTTGTCCTTTCAAAAACAGTATTGCGCACGGGAAAAGTAAAGTGTCTGAAATAACGCAGGACAGAGATAACGGAAGGACTGAAGAAATATGTCTCAGGTGAGGTGCACCGAAGCGAAGTCCACAAAATGTTTCAGCGATGTTGTTGTTGTCGTGTACCAGCCAGGCTGGTAATATGGGGTGAAAAAAACTACTTGTATTGAACAAATCTTATGTTTTGAAACTAAAATATTCATTTCTTAAGTTATTGTACTGTATAATGCATCAAGTCTTTTCACTAATTAAATAGCAATTAGCTTAGCAATAATGGCAAAGGTTTTACTATAAAAATTTTTAGGAAAGATGATTAGCTTATCAAATATCACAAAACTAGTGTAGTTTATTATAAGAATATATTTTAAACTATAATATGTTTTGATATGTTGAATTATTTCATAGTTATAGGAACTAAACAAAGCTAAAACTGAATATTAAATTATTCATTCCTAAATTTGAATCTGTGAGTAGAACTGGGCACCATTAGGAAAGAGGTGCTAAATAACAAGAAAAAAATTTCAGAAAATTTAAATTTTATTTTGATCCAAATACTAATTTTCTTCAGGAAATTTTTTCTTTGAATTTGTAATAATGAATAATCACATTCAGAGACCTACATTAAAAGGGTAATAAATTTCTCTTAATGATGTAATTAAATAAATAAATATAAAAAACAGGTTAAACCGTCCCTACATGTGATTATGTTTGATGATATGAGGTCAAAAAAAACTTTGAGGCTATTGTTTAATTCATCTGTTTGGGCACTAAGATGATTTGGCTCAATCCCGAGCATCTGGTTCAGCAGATTATTTCCTCTTCAAGGTTGGATACTTAGTAGCTCGGAATTTACTTCTAAATGAGTGTTTTTCTGTGCCCTGAGGAAATCGTAAAGAACGAATGGAATCTTGGACTAATGAAAAATACAGTTCAATGATACAAATACATTCTTCTAACCACTTATACATCATGCCATTGTTTTTATGCCGAAGAGGCATTTTCTAATAAAGTAATGCCGAGCCACACTTCCAAAACAAACAAAAAAAATTATAACAGTTTGTGATTGTTACTGGAACTGGATCCTAAGATTTAAATGTAATGGAACATTGTTTACGATTGATATTAAATTCGTTGTCAGTCGGGATCTCTCATCTCGGAATTTCAAATGCCTTAACAAGCAATTACAGCATGTATTTTTTATTGCATTTACATTAGAGGTTATGCAGTGTTTTCTGAACAAAAAACTGCTTGTTTAATCTGGAATTTTATGAGTATACATCAATAGAGACATCTTATGAGGAAGAGTTAAATATAAAGAATCACACACAATATAGTTCCTTAACATTCATTAACATATAGTTCCTTACATTTCGTTAGGACGAATGTGAGGCCCCAATGATTCACCTTGCATTCCTGGCGAGCTAGCCTAGTGTACATGTGATGCAGATATGCATTTTAAGCTGAAACAATTTTTTAATAACCACTAGATGCCCTCTGTGACCATTATATTAAACTGAACGTAGTTTTAGTATTCTGACCTTCAGATTTTACATATTCTGGCTGATTTTGGTACTTTACTCATCACCTGTGACTGGGCAGGAGTGGAGGAATCGTAATGTAAACAAGCTCTGCCCTTTAACTTTCCACATGATACTCCCTTCTGATAACTCTCCAAATACTATTTTTTTGTTTTGTTTTCGCTACTACGAGGGGTCTTTGATGGTTTCAGCTTCAGTTTTATAACAGTTTGTATTGTTTTCAGATATATTATGCGCACTTCTCTTGTTATTTCGGAAACCCTTGACTCTAGATTATTATGACGAGGAAGCATTGTTTATCAGAGGATAAATATACTTCTATGATAAACAATTTAGCGATATAGATAAAAGTGGTGATTCATTCGCTAAATTGTTAGAAAGCGATATTTCCAGCAATTCTGTCACGGACACATCTCCATTGTTAGAGATTTTCCACTTTTAGTCTTCATTTTAAATTTTATCTGTAAATAGCTTTTGTCTTATATTTTTTATTAATTTGAAAGTATATTAATGTGTTTTGCCAGTTAAAGTTTTGGAATAATTGAAATAGCACTTTCAAAAAATGTTTCGGCAGTTTAGTAAACTTTTTTATATATTTTCATATAAATTGAAGGAAATACATTAAAAAAGTATAGTTTTAACTTTATAAGTAGATTATGTAATAATCTAAAATGCTTCCAAAAATTACGGCTGTAGGACTTAAACTTGGAATTTTTTTTATAAAATTAAGCTTAGTGAAGCAAAAACCCCATTCTTTAGTATAATTCCTTTCACTTCCATTTGGTCCTGAGTCTTAAACAAAGGCTTCCCGTCCTGAAAAGGTTAAAACTTAGTCTTATGCATAAACAGCACAATGTGTACGAAAGGGAACTGCTGACTACTTATCATATTAAAAAACATATCCGTTATCTTGTAGAAAGCTGACATTTACAATTTTCAATGATCGTAAGGCTGTAACATTTGCTTTAAATCAAAGTGCCTAAAAGAATTTACCCCATCAGTTTCATAAGGTCTTTAAATTTTTCATATTAAAAGAGACATACATATTTCCGGATCAGAGAACATAATTGCTGACGCATTGTCAAGATTAAATATTTTATCTGTTCTATCAGCAACTGATTATGAAGCAAAAGCTTTAGCTCAAAGGTCAGATAGAGAATTACAGCAACATTTAGAAAACCAAAGTTCTTCATCTTTAATACTATCTGAATTTCTAGTAGTTGATTCAAATGTCAGATTTTACTATGATTTTTTGAAGAAAAGAATTCATTTTTGTATACCCAAATGATTCCAAAGAGTTGTTTTTGAAACAACTCACAACATATCTCATTTAGGAAACCATTCTGCCATAATGTTATTAATGAGAAAATATATTTGGCCTCAAATACAAAATGTCATTCAGAATAGGTGTTGAAACTGTCTTAATTGCTAACAAAGCAAAGATAACTGCAATGTCAAGTGTATTATTCACAGTTTTCTTTTACTCAGTCAATGCTTCAATGAAATTTATGTTGACATAATCAGTCCTCTACCAATACCAGAAAATTACCAATATAGTGAAACCATTATTGACAGATACAGCTGTTGGCAAGAAGCCATTCCAGAGTTTGGCAATGAAGCTGAAACCATAGCAAAAGTCCTTTATGCTATTTGGATTGTTAGTTCCGATGTTCCATTGTACATCATCACCGATGTAGGTATATAGTTTAAATCACGTTTATTTCAGGAGTTATAAAATACTATTCTACCATAACTCAAAGAATGCTCACATCCTCGTATCATTCTCAATCGAATGGTTTCATCGAGAGATGATATACTGGTGATCAGCAACCTGCTACTCGCGACTCTTTGCTCCTCAACTACGGCTCTTCTCCAAATGTTTAATAGTTTCCAAAATATTTAGTCCAATTTCCAAAATGGAATATTACTTGCCAGTCACGGAATATTACTTATTATCTCGCCCTGAAAGAGACGACTAAAAACTTTTGAAACGCAAGGCTGTAATAAAGGGACATATTTATATAAAGCAAAAATAGCACAGAGTCTAAAGTCCAGACAAATGGTAAAAAATATTTCCATATCATTTTTTTAAAAAGCTCGATGATTTTGAAGATTTGATCACTTCACATTGGATATACTAATAAATGGTTTCTTTTAGGAGTAAATTATATTCCTAGACTAGCTGTTGTATTCATTTTATTACATAAAATATAATTAAGGAGAAAAGTGAGTTTTTATGTAGTTCGTCCATATGGTGCGGGTGACTTCTGATTCTCACTTAGATTGATTTCAAAATTCCCGTATATCTCAAGATATGCCCAATGAATATACAGATAAATGGTTTCATTTAGTAGTAACATTTTATTGTATAAAATGTATTTTAGGAGAAAATTTAGTTTTCGTGTGGTGTGCCCATATGGTGCGGGTGATTTCTGATTCTCACTTAGAATGATTTCAAAATTCCCGTATATCTCAAGAAATGCCAAATGGATATACAAATAAATAGCTTCATTTAGTAGAAAATTACATTCCTAGACTAACTGTGGTATTCATTTTATTGTATATAATATATTTTAGGAGAAAAGTGAGTTTCGTGTAGTTCGCCCATATGGTGCGGGTGACTTCTGATTCTCACTTAGATTGATTTCAAAATTCCCGTATATCTCAAGATATGCCCAATGAATATACAGATAAATGGTTTCATTTAGTAGTAACATTTTATTGTATAAAATGTATTTTAGGAGAAAATTTAGTTTTCGTGTGGTGTGCCCATATGGTGCGGGTGATTTCTGATTCTCACTTAGAATGATTTCAAAATTCCCGTATATCTCAAGATATGCCCAATGAATATACAGATAAATGGTTTCATTTAGTAGTAACATTTTATTGTATAAAATGTATTTTAGGAGAAAATTTAGTTTTCGTGTGGTGTGCCCATATGGTGCGGGTGATTTCTGATTCTCACTTAGAATGATTTCAAAATTCCCGTATATCTCAAGATATGCCCAATGAATATACAGATAAATGGTTTCATTTAGTAGTAACATTTTATTGTATAAAATGTATTTTAGGAGAAAATTTAGTTTTCGTGTGGTGTGCCCATATGGTGCGGGTGATTTCTGATTCTCACTTAGATTGATTTCAAAATTCCCGTATATCTCAAGATATGCCCAATGAATATACAGATAAATGGTTTCATTTAGTAGTAACATTTTATTGTATAAAATGTATTTTAGGAGAAAATTTAGTTTTCGTGTGGTGTGCCCATATGGTGCGGGTGATTTCTGATTCTCACTTAGAATGATTTCAAAATTCCCGTATATCTCAAGAAATGCCAAATGGATATACAAATAAATAGCTTCATTTAGTAGAAAATTACATTCCTAGACTAACTGTGGTATTCATTTTATTGTATATAATATATTTTAGGAGAAAAGTAAGTTTCGTGTAGTTCGCCCATATGGTGCGGGTGACTTCTGATTCTCACTTAGATTGATTTCAAAATTCCCGTATATCTCAAGATATGCCCAATGAATATACAGATAAATGGTTTCATTTAGTAGTAACATTTTATTGTATAAAATGTATTTTAGGAGAAAATTTAGTTTTCGTGTGGTGTGCCCATATGGTGCGGGTGATTTCTGATTCTCACTTAGAATGATTTCAAAATTCCCGTATATCTCAAGAAATGCCAAATGGATTTACAAATAAATAGTTTCATTTAGTAGTAAATTACATTCCTAGACTAACTGTGGTATTCATTTTATTGTATAAAATGTATTTTAGGAGAAAAGTTAGTTTTCGTGTGGTGTGCCCATATGGTGCGGGTGATTTCTGATTCTCACTTAGAATGATTTCAAAATTCCCGTATATCTCAAGAAATGCCAAATGGATATACAAATAAATAGCTTCATTTAGTAGAAAATTACATTCCTAGACTAACTGTGGTATTCATTTTATTGTATATAATATACTTTAGGAGAAAAGTAAGTTTCGTGTAGTTCGCCCATATGGTGCGGGTGACTTCTGATTCTCACTTAGATTGATTTCAAAATTCCCGTATATCTCAAGATATGCCCAATGAATATACAGATAAATGGTTTCATTTAGTAGTAACATTTTATTGTATAAAATGTATTTTAGGAGAAAATTTAGTTTTCGTGTGGTGTGCCCATATGGTGCGGGTGATTTCTGATTCTCACTTAGAATGATTTCAAAATTCCCGTATATCTCAAGAAATGCCAAATGGATATACAAATAAATAGCTTCATTTAGTAGAAAATTACATTCCTAGACTAACTGTGGTATTCATTTTATTGTATATAATATATTTTAGGAGAAAAGTGAGTTTCTGTGTAGTTCGCCCATATGGTGCGGGTGACTTCTGATTCTCACTTAGATTGATTTCAAAATTCCCGTATATCTCAAGATATGCCCAATGAATATACAGATAAATGGTTTCATTTAGTAGTAACATTTTATTGTATAAAATGTATTTTAGGAGAAAATTTAGTTTTCGTGTGGTGTGCCCATATGGTGCGGGTGATTTCTGATTCTCACTTAGAATGATTTCAAAATTCCCGTATATCTCAAGAAATGCCAAATGGATATACAAATAAATAGCTTCATTTAGTAGAAAATTACATTCCTAGACTAACTGTGGTATTCATTTTATTGTATATAATATATTTTAGGAGAAAAGTGAGTTTCGTGTAGTTCGCCCATATGGTGCGGGTGACTTCTGATTCTCGTTAGATTGATTTCGAAATTCCCGTATATCTCAAGAAAAGCCCAATGGATATACAAATAAATTGTTTCATTTACTAGAAAATTGCATTCTTAGACTAGCTGTTGTATTCATTTTATTACATAAAATATAATTAAGGAGAAAAGTGAGTTTTTATGTAGTTCGTCCATATGATGCGGGTTACTTCTGATTCTCACTTAGATCGATTTCAATATTCCCGTGTATCTCAAGAAATGCCCAAGGGATATACAAATGAATTGCTTCATTTAGTAGTAAATTACATTCTTAGATTAACTGTTGTATTCATTTTATTATATAAAATATAATTTAGGAGATGGCAACTGTAAAAATATTGTGCAAAGTAATAAACTATTTATAACTAATATAATTCCTGAAAACAAATTTTTCAATTATATTCATAAAACTTCATATGAGAAATATTTGTTAATTACTGAAAGTAAAACAAAGTGTAATAAAATTTAAATACGAATTATGCTTTGCGCTCTTAAAAATGAATATATTTTGACCTAAAAAAATATCAATTTCCAGAGTAACAACCATATACTGAAAAAATATTTTATTACTGAAACTTATTGTTTCTGAGTGTGTTAATAAGTCTAATTTATTTTATCAATGCAAATTAGTACTGGTTTGTCTTAGTTTTTATTACAAAATCTCTCTTTTCTTAATAGCGAAAATGCAAACATTTTTTGTCTGATTTTTGCTTCCTAAAAATTTTTTAAACCAACTTATTTCATTATAGGTTTCTGTTATAAAGTTTAAATATATGAAAATTATTGCCCTATAAGAGCACTATGAGCTGTAATTTATTTATGAAATATAAGGAAAATGATAAAAATTAATCTAAAGTGGATCAGAATAAAATAATTTTATATTGATTCTTTATACTAAATTATGAAAAGAAGTCAGTAAATTTTCAAATTAAACTACAAAAAATGTTTTTTGAATAATTTTATTCAATAACTGAATTTGCATATTAAAGATCAATAATTAATAAATAAGTATGGAACTGTCTTTTATCTTATTACCTGATAACCCCGTTAAAATGAAAATTATGGTCACAGCTTGCAAAAAAAAAAAAAAAAAAAAAAAAAAACGGTAAAAGTTTGTGATTTTTTCAGTAGCCAAATAAATTAGCCAAAAGTGATTAATTAATTTCTACATTCAGTTTGGTGCTGTTGCCATGTCTTGATGGAATTAATTCATTACTGCACGTGTATCGACACTTAGCTTACTGAAAATATCAAGCAAAGGCTGTTGCATTACATATTTGTGTATATTCGCATTTGAATTTTTATATATATATCCAATTTTATCAAGAGAAATAATTAACAATTTTTCATAGCGAATTTATATGTTTCAGTGTGCTATTTTTATCTAAAAAGCAAATTTATACGATTGAAAAGTTGCACAAATCTTTAATGGTTTATATAAATTTTTCTGGCTAAAATTTTATAATTTTAGTCATTTTGATTTTTATATTTTAAATGACAAGATCAAATATATTAATGTTTTCAAAAAAATGTTCAACTCAATTCATCTAAAATGGGATTGACTGTTTGAAGAGCAATATTTTGATCGCAGTCTACACAGACACACTGCTTTGAATATTCTCAGACCTGTATAATGAAACTTCACTTCCACAATTGTGTTACCAATTTGAGAGATAGATGTGCTATTGAAAATACTAATAGATGAGAATTAATTATTTAAAAGATTAAAGAGTTTAAAATATAATAAGAAATAATTAAAAACACATTCACTAAAACCTTTCATTTTTAGTAAATGTTTTAATTATGGAACTGATATCCGAGAATAAATAAAATTAACTCTTATCAATAATTGCTTCTGTTTTAACAGTTGCAAAATAGTTTTAATTATAAACAACTTAAGTACATTCGAAAATTAATGTATGGTAATGCTAACATAAATTCATTTTTCATATGTTTTCATACAAATATTTCTGAAATTTTTAAAATGAAAATTTGCAACTTTTAATTAATAAATTTCTATTAATTGTTTGAATTAAAATATTGAACAATATGTAATCATGGACCATTTACCAGTAATTGACAAAGGATCATAATCTGAACAATGTGTTATGTGTATCATTGTTTTAAATATAAATAAACTGCTTATTAATAGATACATTGTTGCTTACAACAATGAAAATATTCTTTCATTACAACATATATTTTATTTCAATTGCAAGTAAAACCTCCGACTTTAAAGTTTAAAACGTCTTGACGAAATTTATACAATAGAAAATAAACTTTACAAACACAAGTGCATTTTCTTTCCCAATTGCAACGCTAACTCATACAATAGCTAGGTAAATATTGACAATAATGGCAACCATCATAAAAACAAAAAAGTATAATAAGAAGAAACTTGTTCCAGCAATAAAATCCTCGAAAAATAGAAATTCGGCCAAAAAACAATTAAAAAAACCCAATTACGTCCAAAATTCTGACAATCTTCCTACAGAACAACCTCAAAAAATAGCCCGAGTTTTGTACACGATTTCAGAAGAAGATGAAGACATACTTGAAATTAACCAAGAAGAAGAAATCCTCAAAAATGAAACAGAAACCAAATTTAGCTCAGTACAATTTTCAACAACAGGTGAGAAAAATACATTTTTGTATTTACAGTAATTAGGTTTATATCAGAAATATAGTATATTTTTAATAATAATTTCATATTAATATAGACTAATAATTTATTATTAGTTATTATTAATTATTTTTCTCTAATAGTCTACTACAATTTTATTCTTTATCACTTCTTTTTTTATAACTATAAAGTAAAAGCAACTTGAAAAGGAACGAAGGGTGATTGTGGGAGATAGTATAATAACATTTTCAAATATATTTTTATTTACAATTATAAATGATATACATCTACATAGAATCCCGATTATAAGTTTGAAAATGTGTAGCATAAATTGTTATTACAAAAAAGGGCACTGGTGTCTTATTATCCAGAATGCCAAATTTTGTGCTTAAAAAAGTGAAAAATAATTCAATACGTAGCACCAATATATCCAAGTTTTAAACAATTGCTTTATTAATTTCAGAATAATTATCTGGGATATTGGTATTACTATAAATTTACCTAGAAATTATTCAGTAATATATTTTTATTATAAATCAATGATAGATAATGAATATATTGGATAGAAAAAAAGCAGAATATTTTTAACAAATAAGTTGTCCCTTTTTATTGTACAATTGATTTCGAAAACGAAGGGATATTATTTTCTATTTTATTTTTAATTATAAAATAACTAAATATTAACTATTTGTTAAGTTGCTTCCGTAATTATTTCAATTTGTGGAACTGTTAATTTTTAATTTAAGTTTTTGTTTGCTTTAGAAAATGTTTTTTCGGAGAATTACGTACTATGTAAATTTTTAAGTAGCTTTCTAAAACATTAATGTGTTGTTCTTTTATTTTTACAGAAGACAAATTCCTACAAAATTTTCCCTTGGACAATAAAAGCATTACAGCAGAATTAGAAAATAGTACTTCCGATTCAAAATCCCACTTTATAAAATCCAGATTTTTCAAAACAGCAGCCATCTGCATAGCAGGAAGCTTCACAATATTTGCTATTTATAAATTAATCACAAAATGTAAAATTAATAACTAGTTTTTTTTCTTAACTTTAATCAGCTTTTAAGAACTTATCGGCTTCCAAGATTGCATCCTTGCTTTTGTTAGTAAGCGGACTGCAGTTTGACTTCTGTGAAGGTGTGTGAGCTTGCTACCACCTGAAGCACCCACGTCCGCCCACTTTGTGCGGACCACACATTCTTCCACGCCTGGCTCCCGTGCTGCAAGAAGGCACAACTGAAGACTGCGCACGCTGCAACACCACCCGCACCACCCACTCTCCCCTACTTTGGGCGAGATGCGCAGCTTCCACAAGACATCAACTTCAACACAAGGAAAAGAGCGAAGTAAAAACTGCCTTAAATTCTGCTGATTTTTCAGTTCCACAAAAGAAAATGGGTGCAATCTTGGAAGCTGAAAAGTTTAATTTCAATAATTTTTTTAAAATTTATTCTCCATTTTTATAACCTACAATAGCATTATTCTAAGTGGCAGGACATCTCATTTATAAGCTAGAAAAAACACTGATTCAAGTTTCAAAAATAATATATAAAAAACCCCATTATTTACAGAACTTAATAGAAAACATTTTCAAAACAATAAAATTGCACTATAATAAAAAAGGATCAGCATTGGGAAGAAATGCACAATTTAATTCATTTCAAGAAATGCGACTTACAAATTGATTGATACAGCAAGCTTATTTAATAGCAGGTACAGCATATGCATCAGCTTCAGATGTGTTCAACAGATTATTACAGATGAAGACAGATTATTATATTTATTATATTCTGGATAACAAAATTTAATATATTGATTTTTTTCGGCTCAAAATTTTTATATTTAATATTTATGAATAAATTA